>JAJPUD010011789.1:21399-52703 GCA_023553655.1 Myrmecobius fasciatus
AATAAATGGGCTTTTCCTTAAAATGATCAGTAGCATCTATTTAAAACGATCAGCAAGCATCATATCTAATGGAGACAAACTAAAACCATTCCCAATAAGATCAGGAGTGAAACAAGGCTGCCCACTGTCACCATTACTATTTAATATTGTATTAGAAATGTTAGCTTTAGCAATAAGAGAAGAAAAAGAGATAAAAGGAATCAGAGTAGGTAATGAAGAAACCAAATTATCACTCTTTGCAGATGACATGATGGTATACTTAGAGAACCCTAGAGACTCAACTAAAAAACTACTAGAAACAATTCACAACTTTAGCAAACTGGCAGGATTCAAAATTAATCCACATAAATCATCAGCATTTTTATATATTACCAACAAAGTTCAGCAGCAAGAGATGCAAAAAGAAATTCCATTCCAAATAGCAGATGAGAGGATAAAATATTTGGGAATCTATCTGCCAAGGAAAAGTCAGAAACTATACGAACTAATTACAAAACACTTTCCACACAAATAAAATCAGACCTAATCAATTGGAAAAATATTAAGTGCTCATGGGTAGGCAGAGCAAACATAATAAAAATGAGAACACTACCCAAACTAATCTACTTATTTAGTGCCATACCAATCAAACTCCCAAGAAATTATTTTACAGATCTAGAAAAAATAGTAGCAAAGTTCATTTGGAAGAACAAAAGGTCAAGGATCTCAAGGGGATTAATGAAAAAAAAGGCAGATGAAGGTGGCCTTGCTGTACCAGATCTAAAACTATATTATAAAGCAGCGGTCATCAAAACCGTTTGGTACTGGCTAAGAAATAGAGCAGTCGATCAGTGGCACAGGATAGGATATCAGGACAACCTAGGCAATAACCTTAACAATCTAGTGTTCGATAAACCCAAAGACCCCAACTTTTGGGATAAATACTCACTATTCAGCAAAAACTGCTGGGAAAATTGGAAACTAGTGTGGAAAAAATTAGCTCTTGACCCATACCTAACACCACATACCAAGATAAGATCTAAATGGGTTCATGATCTAGATATAAAGAGGTACTTTGTAAGCAAGTTAGAGGAACGTAATATAGTTTATCTCTCAGACCTGTGGAGATCGAACAAATTTATGTCCAAAGAAGACCTGGAACTCCTAATTGAACACCAGATGGATAATTTTGATTATATTAAGTTAAAAAATTTCTGTACAAACAAAACAAATGCAGACAAGATTAGGAGGGAAGCATCAAATTGGGAAATCATCTTTACATTTAAGATTCTGATAAAGGCCTCATTTCTAAAATATATAGAGAATTGTCTCATATATATAAGAATTCAAGCCATTCTTCAATAGATAAGTGGTCAAGGGATATGAACAGACAATTTTCAGATGATGAAATTAAAACTATCTCTAGTCATATGAAAAGTTGCTCCAAATCACTGTTGATCCGAGAAATGCAAATTAAGACAACTCTGAGGTACCACTACACCCCTGTCAGATTGGCTAAAATGACAGGAAAAGATAATGATGAATGTTGGAGGGGATGTGGGAAAACTGGGACACTAATACATTGTTGGTGGAACTGTGAACGGATCCAACCATTCTGGAGAGCAATTTGGAGCTATGCTCAAAAAGTTGTCAAACTGTGCATACCCTTTGACCCAGCAGTGTTTCTACTGGGCCTATATCCCAAAGAGATCTTAGAGGAGGGAAAGGGACCCACCTGTGCAAGAATGTTTGTGGCAGCCCTTTTTGTAGTGGCTAGAAACTGGAAAGGGATACCCATCAATTGGAGAGTGGCTGAATAAATTATGGTATATGAATGTTATGGAATATTATTGCTCTGTAAGAAACGACCAGCAGGACTATTTCAGAGAGGCCTGGAGAGACTTGCATGAACTGATGCTGAGTGAAACGAGCAGAACCAGGAGATCATTATACACAGCAACAACAGTATTACATGATGATCAATTCTGATGAACATGGCTCTCTGCAACAAAGAATTGTCTCAAACCAGTTCCAATTGTTCACTGAAGAAAACCATATACACCCAGAGAGAGGGAAATGAAATATGGACCACAACATAACATTTTCATGATCTCTATTGACATTTGCTTGCATTGTGTTACCTTTCTCTGATTCTTTTTTCTTCTTGTAGATAGGATTTTTCTTGCATAACTTCTCAAGCATTTCAACATTATTAACATCTTCCTGCCATCTAGGGGAGAGGAGGGGACTGGAGGTAAAATTTGTAATGGAAAGCTTTGTAAAGATCAATGTTGGGGAACTACCCATATATATGTTATACAAATAAAAAGCTTTAATAAAAAAATGAAACATTAAAAAAAAGAAGAATCTGGGTGGTAGAAGTGTTAGAGCACAGAGCCTGGAGTCTGGAAGATATGGTCCAAATGCACCCTCAGATACTCACTAGCTGTGTGACCCTGAACTTATAGTAAAATATGCTGCATGGCCACTGTGATATTCATTTTGCTTGACTGGGATTATTTGCTGTGAGGTTCCTTCCCTCCCTCCACTCCCACTTTCTCTTGATTATTGACTGGGGGAAGGGACTGAATGATAATGTGAGATGTTAGTTAAAAACAAAAAAAAAAGATCTATTGAAATATTTTTAAAAACACAGGAAGGAACAAAAGCAATTTCAGAAGAATGTAGACAAGTGGGAGACTTTTAAATGTAATGTGGAATTATTATAGACTTTTTAAATATTAGTGAAATGCAATGGGGATTTTATACACTATCTTTTTTTCTTTTCTGTTTTATATTTGGAAATGTTCTTTTTGTTTCAGAATCAAAATAAAAAATAACCTTTAAAAAAAAGAAAAGAAAGATCAAAACTTTTGAGTGGAAGGCTAGATTTAGCTTTTTAAGCTTCTATAATTGAGCAGTTTGTTTTTATTTGATGCCATCCTCCTCATCCAAACTGTATCTCCTATTTCTATCCAGTACAAACCTTGACTTTGGTCAGCCTGATGAAAGGGAGAGTAGTGACAGGGAAAGATCTAGAGTTAGGAAGCTAGTGTTGCAATCCAGGATCTGTGGGATTTATGATTCTGAAAAATTATCTTACTACTACTCTGAGGCTGATACATCATCTGCAAAATAAAAAAAAATACTCTCAAGGGCCTAGGTGCAGAATTATTGCAAAAAAAAGTGTTTTGTAAAATTTACTATATGTCTGAGCTGTTTGGACTTTGTTTCCCTGGAATCACCATTATTGTTAATAATTTACATTATTAAAGTAATGGTCTATATTATATGGCAAAATGATTTGCAATTATCATAATAAAATTAGTAATAATAATAATAATAATAGCAATTAACCTAAAAGAACCTAAATAAGAGTTTTATAATATTGCAGAGATAACAAGACAGGGAAGAAGTTAGAATCTTCAAGGATAAGAGAAAAGAAAGTAGCAATTAATAGCATTCCCCTCATGATCCTTTGGCTTAAGCCCTCTATCCACCAACAATACCCCATTATCTCCAGTTAATTTTACGTATATATTTTTACAGATAATAAATGGAGGCTGAGAACAGTAAGAGACTTCTCTAAAATTATGCAACCAAAAATTGAGTATCTAAGACAAGATTCAAGTTCAGATTGTCCTAATCCAAGTCAAAAAATTAATCCACTATGCCACCTAGTTGCCAAATCAAATCCAATTCACTTGTATGCCGTGGCATCACCTCCCTGATGTTATAGTCCTATTTGAGAACAAAGCACAATTAAAAAAGACCTATATGTTTTTCTCCTGTGGAAACCAGTTGTTTCAGAGCTGATAATCATGAGCTGGCATTATCCAGGTGATCCCAGAGTAAGGATTTCCTCTTTTCCTCCTCTTGCTATCTTACTCATCCCAGTTACCTCTAAGAGCCAAAAAGCACAAATATGTATAAGGAAAGGGGAATGCAATGTTTTCATCTGAGTATAGAGGCTGTCCAGGCTCTTCACTAGCTTTTGGCATTCAGGAAGAAAGAGTTCCCAAGGGGTCTAGTTTGTATTGTCTTATTCTCTAGGGTGAGCCACCCAGCAGCCCTGACATGATGAGGTGCAGCCCACAGAAGACCACAGATTAGAGGAAAAAACTGTCTGTAGCACTGAAACAGTTCCCTAAGGCGCCTGAGGATGTGGTGTGGTTCCCCATGGGGAGTTGTTTGCTGCCTGGCTGTGACCAGTTTTGCTCTCCAGAAGAGTTGTTCATGTGTTAGGAGCCAGTCTGAAGTTGGCAGTGAAGAGGCTGAGCAGTCTGACTGTGAATAGGTGGTTTCTGTGCTTTTTGAATCCAAAATAAGGGTATGCCTTTCTCACTGTCAGATTTATGAGTGCTGCTTATACACTTGGTAGCACAACCTGTTTCTTTTTTTAATGAAAAAAATGTTTTGTTTTTTTTTAACATGCAAACTAATTTTAACTTACATTTTTAATGAAAGATATTTATAACAAAATAGACATAATGTTATTGGGGCTGAGATGGCTTGTTTTTTTTTTCTATAAAGATCCTCAAAAAGTAGTGCCTTTAAAACCACTTTATATAATTTTTTTTCAATTATTTCTCTTTTTTCCTTTATAGTCTATCTCTTTCAATACTCATCCCTCTTCCCTTCTCACCAATGGGCAAAAACTCCACTTCTCACTACATACATGCACAGTCTGGCAAAACAAATCTCAACATTTGCCATGTGCAAAAATAAAAGCTTCTTTCTTCACTTAAAGTTCAAAGCTTCTCTGGCAGTAAGTGAATGAAATGTTTCATTTTCACTCTTTGAGTGAATTTGATCAGAATTCTAAATAAAACCTTTCAAACCCATTTCCTCATGAAGAAACTGAGATTTACAAAGGGGAAGCTGAAACCTACAAAGAGGTACTTGCTCAAGATCATGCAAGTTGCAAGTGACACTAGTGCTAATATTCTCACTCAGGTCCTTCATTTGGCATGATAACCAACAATGAATCATGTAGTCTTTGCTTAAAGACCTCCAATAAGGGAGAACTTACTACCTCCCAAGTCAGTTCATTTTACATGGGAATAGTTTTAACTCTTAGGAAAATGTTCTTCAAACCAAGTCGAAAGCTGCCTTTACACCTCCCACTTGCTTCTACCAGTTATGTCTTTGGAGACCAAGAAGAATAAGCTGAATTCTTCTTCTAGGTAACAGCTGTTCACATTCCTGAAGACAGCTATAATACCTTTTGCTCTACCCAGTCCTATCTTCTCTGGGCATAACATACCCAGCTTTTAAAAAATCAATCCTGTTATGGAAAGAACTTGAGATCCTCCACCATCTTGGACTGCCAATCAGCTAATTGATTAATTAGCCAATTAGCAAGGATTGAATGCTTGTTATTTACTAGACAACATGCTAGGTGCTAAGGATACAAATACAAAATTTAAACCTCTCCGTCCCCAAGAAGCTTACAATCTATTAAGGGAGACACATGCACATAAAAAGATGTATAGAAAATATAAAAATAACTATCAGCACTAAGGAGAGATGTATCCTTCTCTGGATACTCTCTAACTTATTAATGAATGGATTCAGCATTTCAACTCCACTGAACACGATATCCCTAGCAGGATATGTTCATTACTTCCAAACTTACCCCCATGCTGCCAACTCAAGCCTTCATTATCTTTACCTCCCTCTGCCTCCTCTCCCCTCTGAATGGAGGGCTGGAGAGCAAAATACCAAACTCTTCCTAAGGCCTTTATGAAGGATGGAAACAAAACTTTCAGCTCACTCTACTTTTTATCTGCTGTCCTGCCTGGTTTCAACTCCACAAAACAAGATGCCCCCTATTCTGGGTTATCCTTATGACTCATCTTCCCATTTCCCTGCCCCCTTTCATGTTAATTTTTAATCATAATCTCCTTGAGTGGGAGAGACTGTTTTTTTCTTTTTTTTTTTAATTTATTATATCCCCAGTGCTTAGCACAATGCTTGGCTCATGGTAGAAACTTAATAAATGTTTATTGGAATGGATTAATAACTTTCATAAAAATTGTGGCCCAGAACTGAACATAATAATCCAGGTGTGATATAGAGAGATTAGGAATATTTCCTGATATAAGGAAAATAGGGAGACAATAATATTTCCAATTCTGAATGCTTCTGCTTCTCTTAACACAGCCTAAGACTGCTTTGTTGTTTGTTTGATTTCCACGTCAACACTGTTCACTCAGAGAGACTTTATAGTTTCTATCAAACCCCTAGATCTTTTTCAGATAAATCATATCTAGCTATTCTCCTATATCTTGAATTGATTTTATTTTTAACACACAAGTAGGAGTTTGCATTTGTTTCTACTAAATTTGAGGCATAATTCTTAATTTTTGAAATGAGGGACCTGAGACCCAGAGAGTTTTACTGAGTATCCAAAGTCACACAATAGTAACTAAGATCCAGAAGTTTAAGTGAGGCCCTCTAGAGCTAAACATAGTGCTCTCCCCACTGAACAAGACTGCCTCTAGAAATGTGGCCAGTCATTGCTTTTAGTCTGTAGCTTGGTTGCTCACTCCTTACCATCTGCGCCATATTCATATATAACTTTACACGACATAACTGTTACTGTAAATAATCTGGGCCAAGATGATTTTTTAAAACCACAATTTTTAGCTGGTAAAGAATGTGGCCAAGTAACTGTTTAAGTGGGCAATTTAACCTGACCATAACCCTATCAATAGCTTAGGGAATCATCATCGTCCCTATGGCAGGAAATGTGGGAAAGGGGAACTAGACTCATGTAATTAGGCATTAAAAAGAAAACAAACAAACAAAAAAGATACATATATAACTTCATAAAGAAACCAAGTAGGGAAAATTATCTTGGATTCTGGGCTAACCTTGAATTGTCCCATTTCTTCAATACCAGGTCCTTCTGTCTGAGCTAAATCATTTTTTCCCTACTGCTTGAACTCTATTGGTTCTGATAATGACCCATGTTTCTTAATTGGAAGTGGACAGCTACTTTCAGTCCCTTATTTTATGCACCAACTTTCCCGTGATTCTCTACAACCAAACACTTCTAGTACTGCTCTGAATGGGATTTTTTAGCTACGATTTAAGAAATTTCAGCTGGAACCATAGGAAGCCATCAATTCATAGCAGATTTTGCTCCTGTACTGGGCTAAGTTTAATAGAAAGAGTATGCAACCTTTTGTGACTTATGTACACCCTGACCATAGTGCTTATTAGCTTAATTCATCCAGTTTCTACACTCCATTTTAAATCACACTAACCTTTTAGCCTATACATAATATTTTCTCACCTCTACTCTTTGCACAAATGGTTCCCCCAATGTCTGGCATGCTCTCCTTCCTCTTTCCTCTCCCTAGTAGAATCCCTGACTTCTTTCACACCACAATTCTGATGCCATCTCCTCCTAAACAATATCTTCCCTGATACCCCTAGCCATTAATAACATTCTTTTATTGAAATTTTGAATGACTTTTCCCCATCTTTTATAATTACTTATCTGTGTACATGTTATATCAACTCTGGCCAAAAGTAAAGAGTCTACAGGGCATGGTCAGTTCATTTTTGGCTTTGTATTACTAGCATCTTGTATGATGCTTTGTACATAATAGCTTCTTGATAAATAAATATCTTTAAAAGAATTTAAAATTTTCTATGACATTTAATGACTTTCAATAACAATGGGAAAATATTTTTAATTGGAAGCTAACCATGAATATATATTTTTAAACTTTCAATAGTTAAACAGGCTATGATGGTGGTGGTGATGCAATTTTACTTAATATTTATATTTAATCTTAAAGCTTTTCAAAGCATTTTAGCCTCATCTTATTTTAGCTCCCATGAGGTAGAGAGATAGGTCAGACATTGTTATCTCCATTTGACAGATGAGGAAAATTGAGGTTCACGAGGGTTAATTGATTCACCTACGGTTAACTCAGCTTGTTAGTGGCATGTCCCCTGACACCAAGTCCAACGGTTTTCTACTAAAACCCTTGCAGGCATCTTTTCAAGTCCTGTAGGGATAGCTCTAGGAAAAGCAGACCAAGTAGCAGAAGTAATAATCACTGTCACCCAGGGCTGTAACTCAATGAAGAGGTTTCTGATAGCACCATCAATCAGGGCTTAAGTCAACAGAACCCCAGTGAGAGACTTGGACTTTATGTCCCAGGGTTTGTTCAAATATATACTGCTGCATGAGTCATCTGAAAAATTCTTTGTCTTAAAGAAAGCTGAAATAATCATTAAGAATCTAAGGTAGCATCTAATGGTAGTTTGGGGCAGCTAGATGGTATGATAGATAATGTGCTGAATGTGGAGTCAAGAAGACTCATCTTCCTGAGTTCATATCTGGCTTCAGACATTAGCTGACTCTAATAAGTCACTTAACCCTGTTTGCCTCAGTTATCCTCATCTATAACATGAGCTGGAGAAGGAAAGGGCAAACCACTCTAGTATCTTAGCCAAGAAAACTGCAAATAGGATCACGAAGAGTCAGACATGGCTAAAAGAACTGAACAACAACAACAAATTGTAGCTTAGTACCCACTATAACCTAGAGGCATTTGTGAAGAGCTGTTATCCTTAGGGAAGGTGATTATATTAGAAATAGACCAATACTCAATAGATCTGTGATCAAATTGATATAGGCATTACATATAAGAATGGGATCACCACCCAGCCATGCAAGCCTATTCTTTAGCATTCTCATCTAGATCTTTCCAGGGAATCCACTCAATGAACTGAAGGCTATACTTTTCCTAACATAGTAAAGATTCTAATAAAGCTCTGAAGCTATTGTTTATGTGTTTATGTATCCTATACAACCTTTTCAATCATATGTTACCTGGAAGGTATATACTTTTTTATTTATAATGTGAGGCAGCCTGCTTCTGACAACCATATTCCTCTCTTTGACTCTTCAGGATCCCAAGAACCACAGTGTGCCAATAAAGTTCATGGGCTTTTCTTGGAAGATACTGGAGAGGTTTGTCATTTCCTTCTCTGATGTATCAAAGCAAACAGAAACTAAGTTCCTAGCCTGGAATCCTAGCCAGTAAATATCTGACACCAGATTGAATTAAGGTTTTGTGGCTCCAGGTCCAGCTCTTTATCTATGAAGTCACCTTTAGGTGATACTCAATTCTAATTCTTCCAAAACTTTAGGCTTCCATGACTTGCAGCCATGCAAGTCCAAATTAATATTCTACAAAGGAGCAAATTCAAGAAATCATGTCTGACTATAAGCAGAACTGTACTGAAACAAATACGGAGTGAGTAGTCTTCTCTTTTATTTTTAATTTTTTATTAAAGCTTTTTATTTGCAAAACATATGCATGGGTAATTTTTCAACACTGACCTTTGCAAAGCCTTCTGTTACAAATTTTTCCCTTCTTCTTCCCACCCCCTCCCCTAGATGGCAGGTAATCTAATATATGTTAATTATATTAAAATTTATGACAAATTGAACATATATATACATATTTATATAGTTATCTTGCTGTATAAAAAAATCTACAATAAAAAACTCTAAAAGGAAAACAAAATGCAAGCAAACATCAACAGAGAGCGTGAAAATGCTATGTTGTGGTCCACACTCAGATCCCACAGGCCTCTCCTTGAGGGTATACAGCTTTCTTCATCACTGAACAATTGGAACTGGTTTGAAACATCTCATTGTTGAAGAGAACCATGTCCTTCAGAAGTGATCATCATATAGTCTTGTTGTTGCCATGTATAATGATCTCCTGGTTCTGCTCGTTTCACTCAGCATCAGTTCATGCAAGTCTCTCCAGGCCTCTCTGAAATCATCCTGCTGGTCATTACTTACAGAACAATAATATTACATGACATTCATATACCTTAATTTATTCAGCCATTCTCCAAATTGTTGGGCATTCATTCAGTTTCTAGTTTCTAGCCACTACAAAAAAGGGCTGCCACAAACATTTTTGCACATGTGTTCTCTTTTATTTTTAAAAACAAAAATTATTTATGGCTGGTTTTTGTTTGTTTCTTTTCTGTTTTGTGAGACTGGTTCTGCCTACCTTGTTCAAGCTAGGTTCCAATCCCATTGCCATGAGTACAGGAGTTTTGACCTGCTTACTTTTTTGTTCTAGGTAATTTCACTCCTTAGGTAACCTGGTGCAACCCAGTTCTTGGGGACTCATATTGCTGGTGGACTTTATGCAGTAACCCATTTGGCTTTAGCCCTACTGCAGCTCAGAATTCTCAGACTGAAGCAATCTATTTCAGCTTTCCTAGTAGAAGGGACTATAGATGTGGGCCACCAGATTAAGAATGGTCTAATATTCTTTGTTGTTTTTCAGTTTTTTCATTCATGTCCAACTCTTCATGACCCCATCTTGGGGTTTTCTTGCAAAAGATAATGGAGTAATTTGCCATTTTCTTTCCCAGCTCATTTTAAAGATGAGGAAACTGATGCAAACAGGAATATGTCTTGTCCAGGATCACACAGCTACTAAGTATCTGAAGTCTGATTTGCACTCAGGTATTCCTGACTCAGACCTGGTGTTATATCTGTTGCAAAACCTAATGATGACCAATAGCAGATTACATTGTCTGATGTATCCTATATTAAAGACATTCTTCAATATGTCTCTCCTAAATTCCTCAAACCTATCCATGATTCCCTTTCCTTAATCACCTCTTTTTCTTTGGTCTTTTCTATCAGCTTTAATATATATACAGAATATGGAAGGAACTGACAGTTATAAGTCAGATTAAGAAGTTTCAATTCCATGTTGGTCATTTCTTTTACATATGTCTTTCTATCTATCTATCTATTTATTTATATCTATCTATCATCTATCTTTAAATTTAGTGTATACAAAGAGTTAATTAGAGTGCTCCATATTACAAAATGATAACAATATCTGTACAAATGCTAGAGCTGAGGGGAAAAACACTTTTTGACAGATTTGCTACAATATTTAAAACTCACAGGAGTAAACTCATTTAGCAGATCCCATTAGTCTTTAAATTGTAATTTATTTGCATGGAACATAATACTTAGCACTTCACATATTCAAAGTGCTCGACAAACATTAACAAATTAATCCTCTCAATGACACTGTAGATTTAGGGATAATTATTTTTGATTCACAGATTGGGAAATCAAAAAAGGTTAAGTGACTTTCCTAAAGGTTCAGAGGGAATAATGCTAAAGATGGAAGCTTAATACTCATATATCTTCAAACCTGGGTTGAATTTAGAATTTCACATATGAATAATCATATATTCTTTACGTGTATCTTTTCACCCTGAGAGTCAATAAGACTCTTCCTGATGATTAAAAGTGAAGCTATTCTTTAAAAAAATAGAAATGACCCAAAGGAGATTTTTCAGTATGAGTAAAGAATGAATAGACTGGGGGTGGGAGTGGGGGTTGGAAGCAAATAGAGAAACAAAACAGATGTGTCTGTTGGGGAATTTAGATAGCCCCTCTAGGACTGGACTCATAAAATGAGAGAGTATGGTATAGGTCTACAATTTATCCATATTATGCTGAAGGGTGTTGCTGCACATTTCCAGCAGGCAATGAACAGCTGCCTCCAATATTTCACATGACCTTTCAGTCTTATTGCTTGGTGCCTGGTTTCCTTAATGTGGGAAGAAAATGAATAAAGGAGTGGAGGCCTCCAGATGAGAATTATGTCTGGGTTGGTTGAGAAAAGCAGCAGGGAATATGCAGAAAGGAGTTTGCCTGCCCAACCGATTTGCTTGGGAAGATGAGGTAGTTGACCATACTGTCTAATACATACATCCAATCCCATAATGATTTTTCCCTTCTGCTTTGCTAATAATGCATATTCTTTTTTCCCCCTTTAAACACCAGGTCAAAGTTCATCTCATTCAAGAAATCATCTAGAACTGAGCAGTTTTGTGATGTCAGTCTTATACTCATCATGTCCATAAATATTACTGTATTAATTTATTACTCTTAAAACAGAAGTTTCTTCCACCTGTAAGTTCCTTATTCTTATTGGGAAATATTTACCAAAATAAATAAAAATAAAATACAACATAGATAATGTTAATTTGTGGTTTTCCAAGTTAATATGTAGCTTAGAGATTCATTTCTATTGGAGTTTAACACCACCTTTCTACTCTCCTAGAGCCATTTATATACTTACTACACTCAGACACATCCATTCAGTCTAACCAGAATGGCCCCTTGCTATTTTTCACACTACAGCCATCTGTTTCTCCCCATCTGGAACACCATTTTCTGGACCAGGCTTCTAGACATTGTTCCTGATTTCCCTATTCTCTAGAACAATAAATCCACTGAATTTTGGTACTCAGTCCTGGGCTTAAACTATCCTGACTAGGGAATGAGCAAGTGCAAACTCATATAACTCATTATATTAGTTGGCTTTAGACCATGTTTCACATCTATTCCATTCAATTGTCCATCAAGAATATTATGCTATCTACTATCCTATAACTCTTTCCATCTCTTGCTCTGAGGACAGTAACCAGATCAATATTATCATTGCTTCTGGATAAGGGTGAGACAATCAACTGTCCTATGTTTTCTCACCAGTTCTGTTATTTTTTAAACCAAAACTCCCTTCTTTGTCTATCTCTCCTCTGTATGTGTTGCCCACATAGAAGGCAGCAATCATGCCATTTTTTGTATGCTAATACTCTTATCATAGTAGTTGGTATAAAGTAGGAACTTATTCCTATTACATACCAAGTAGTATAAACTAGAAGATAAGAATACTAGCTCCTAATTCTTTAGTATTATATAAGTCCAACACATAATGTATACATTAGATAGTCAGTCAATACTATTTGACTAACCGTCTGGCTTATCAGTACTTTAAAACTTTGAGGACTAAGAAGAGAGAAAAAAAATAGCCTCCCATTTTCCCCCTTACATTGTACATAAAATTTGCAATGTTTAGAAATTGTATCTCATGTAAAATTCACCAAATTTGGAATTCAGCTTTTTTTTGGTCCCGAAAACAACTTAGGCATAACCAGAGGTTCTTTGAAAACTATGTTCCATGGACCCCAGCCTGAGGATAGGGACTGTTTCATAATTTTAATTTGCTTTTGATTTGTAAGTTTTGGCTTTAGAAGACCAAATTGTTTACATAATTTCTCTAGTAATCTTTAATGGGTAAATTCGAGAATCCTAAAATACTCTAAAATACCATAAAGAATGCAAAGATGATGCTTTGTTAAAGAATGAATTAGTATTTAATTATTAGGAAATACATTCCAGATACTATAGCAAAATTACCTCACAAGTCACAAATTCTGACTATTGATTCCATTTCTTACTTCCTATAATTATATGTCTCTTTTCCTCTTATTTAACTGTTTCTGTTAGGCAAAGGCTGTTTTAATTACATTGGTATCTTCTTGTCCTCTCTTTTCACTTCTTTTCTTTCATATCCCTCTCTGCCTCTCTTGATGTCTTTTTCACTCAGTCCTTATGCATATATAATCTACTTGCAGAGATGCTATTTATATAATATTATAGCCTGCAAAACAAGGTATAATTATGCTCTTACCTAAAGGGAAAAAAATCTATGGTCACTGGAGTAAAGGAAAAAAGGTAAGACTGAGTTTAGGGGAAATACCAGGGATCAGAAATAATTGTATATGCCAACAGGCTTTTGTTCCATGATTCTGGCAGATTTGAAGCTTTCTATAAATGAATGTGTTTGGGGCACTAGAAAGCACTGATGGGTGGCAATAAACTCTCAGGGATCAAATAATTAAACATCTGATGATGGAAAGTTTCCTCCAGGTGAGTCTGCAATAGATCTCCTCTTCTCCTAATTCCCACCTGGCTTTCTCCTATTCCAGCCTGTCCTGCAGTAGGCTAGGCCATCTTCTCAGGACAACAGCCGCCTGGATGTGCCAGCAATGTTACCTCCAAATATTCTGTCTCTTAAAGGTCACGGAAATGATCAAAGATGATCAAGCCTCCTTTGTGATGATTACGTTCTGCCTGAGCCGTGCTTGCCCTCGGTTCCAGCTGCCACATCCAGGGTCAATAAACTATTATTCTAACAGCTTTTCACAGCCCACTGACTCGAAATTGACTGCCCGCAGCTCTGTTTTACTGCATGGAGGACACAAAAATAAAGAGAGAAAGGGGGGAAAGGGGGAGCAAGAGAGGCAAGGAGAAGGAAATAGGGAAAGGGAAGGAAAATGGGCAAGAAGCAAATGGATGTCAGAAGGAAGAATTTTAGAATGCAAATTTAGCATTGGCTAAGAGAATAAAAAGGATGACAGCAGAAGGTGGACAAAATAAAGTCAAGATCCAGTTCATTGGGTAAATCAGATTCTTTTTCATAGACTGGTAATAAGAAAGCCCTAACAGATTTAAAAAAAAAAACAAACAAACTTTATTTAGATGACTGTGTACTTAACTTTATTTGCATCACTCGCATCTTTCAGATACACTTTACCAAACCAGTATAGATCTATCTCTTACCAATACATTCTTATAATACTTTTAATGGGCAGCTAGGTCTTTCTATTTCATTAGAGAAGAGAGGTCACAGCATATTAGACTATATTCTCAACAAAGTCTCTTTCCTATTAGTGACTGCATAGTGGCTTTCTAATATCCTTCCCTTATGAAAGTTGAAAAAAAAAATCCCTAGAAAGAAAAAACACCCTGGGAAGATCCCTTGATATAAATATCCTAAAGTCTTAAAGAGGGGTCAAAAAATGACTATACCCATCACAAGATCAGTGCCTCCTCAGCCGTACCAGCTCCACCCCAGTGTGTCAGTAGCAAATATTTCTCCCTTGGATCCCTGGACTAGACACAAGGGAGGGGGTAGCAATAGGAGTATGAGGTGAATTTATGAAATATGATGGCTCTGCGGGAGACAGCAAGGGATCTGATGATTTTACACAGCTCTGCCTCACTTAAATCTAGTTCAAGTGGAAGTCAAGACATCACCCTCCTGATATCCTTGATCCTCTTCCAGGATAAAGTATGAACAACAACAACAGAATTGAAATAGATGAAGCATTCTTCTTACATCCTGAGATCCAGAAAAGGTATAAGTGCTTTATCTAAGGTCATAAAGGTGGTAATTACTTGAACTAGGATTCAAATTTAAGTCCCTTAATTCCAAATCCAGAAGTTTTTCCACCATGCCACACTGAAAGTGATGTTAAATCCAATCAAAGAAGAAAGAATGTTTTGCCCAAGATTACTCTAAGTCAAAGCTGGGATTTAAACTTTGTTCCCTTGAATCTTTGGTGAATCCAGTAGACCATAAAATCTCTTTCTTGGAGTTTTGACTCACTTAATGGAAGTAATCAATAATTCAATAATTTTCATTCCATTGAATGATGTTTCAATATTCTAGCCTGCATTAACAAATTATTCCTACTTCATGTATAATGAAATTGGAGTATGTTTTTCACATTTGTTGGAAAAAAACACAATAACCCCAAAACTTGCAGTCATTGTGTAGATATTAAAACTAAATAAGTTTCTTTGGAAATGAAAAATGAGGGGGTGAGAAGAGTAAATATTCACTAAGAGTCATCTGAGTAGTTTTATAACAAAACTAAATAAGCTGTGTTTGAACTAAGAAAAAAATGGGAGATGGAATGAAGATATATTAAATAACCACAGATTTTCCAGAAATATCTCTAGAATTCACAAGATTGAATCTATATGATTGATATGAATATATATATATACATATATATATACTTCATTTTCACCATTCCTAAACAATGCTGATTGTTTCTCTTCCATTTCATGTTTTTACAATGTTGCCAATCCACAAAGATTATTCCTTTCATGTGAAGATAGTCTTATGCCTTATGTCAGGCAAGATGGATATGCAAAGTCTTTAGTCTTCCAAACTTACTCATAAAAGGAATACAGATGCTTACAGCTCCAGTTCTTTTTGACAGGTCGTAGAAATGTAGATGGATGAACATTCCTGTGTGGGGTATTCTAGTTCCCTTGTGGGGCAGCTAGAAGGTACAGTGAATAGAATGCTGGGCCTGGATTCAGGAAGGTCTGAATTCAAATCCAGCCTCAAAAACTTAATCCAATGGACAAGTCACTTACCCCAATTTTTATCAGTTTCTCTATCTGTAAAATGAGCTGGAGGAGGAAATGGCAAACCCACTCAATATCTTTATCAAGAAAAGCCCAAGCAACATTAAAGAAAAAGAAAAGCAAAAGAACAATTGTATCAAATTCAAGGATTTCTCCTGGCTATATACTGACCTAGAAAACCTCAAATTAACATTACTGAGATTGTGTTTCTATTTATTTAATTATATATTTTATTTATTTATTTAATCTTTTCCCAATTACAATTTCTTTTTTCTTTTTGTGTGTGAGGCAATTGGGATTAAGTAGTGTGTCTGGGGTCACCCAGCTAATAAATGTTAAGTATCTCAGGCCTAATTTGAATTCAGGTCCTCCCGACTTCAGGGCCAGTGCTCTTTCCATTGCATCATCCAGCTGCCCCTTCAAATTACATTTTAATCTGATGTGGGACACAGACTGAGTTCATTGGGCAGTTTGCTGCCTGCAGCCCATGTATTTGAAACCTCTGGTCTAGCAAATAATACAATCTTTATATGAATATTTATTACATCTAAAAATTATTTAAGGGAAGGACATAGAGGGGATTGGGTTTAGTCAAGAAAATTGGAACCTAGAATTTGGTGTAAATATATGCAAAATGCAATCTAATTAAACTCTAACAAGGAAGCTAGAGCATTGGATCAAGAGTTTAAAGAAAAACAGTGTAATAGATTTAAGATTCCAGGACCTTAATTTAAATATTAGCCTTGTGGCTTCTTAACTTTATGACCTTGATGCTCAGTTTCCTACTCTCTAAAAAGAAGACAGTTGGGTTAAATGTCATCTGGAATTGTCTCCAGCTCTAAATTCTATGATGTACAGAATTTCATTTGGATTTGGCTGGATTACTTCTTAGAAATGCTACATGCAACAGTGTACTAGAGTCACATCTTACTGGCTGTCAGAAGCCAATTGTTAAATTTGCATTGTAAGCATTTTCATCTTAGAAACTGGCAAACACCAAAAACCAGTGTTTGATTTATTATTTTATTGATTGTCTAGATTTTAAAAAGAAGTTGAAGAAAATGATAATAATGCAAATTAAATTTAAAAGAGTAGATACTTTTTTTGAAATCTAGTTATAAAATATTTGCCAGCAAAGCAGCAAGTCAGTATAAACAACTTTGAGTCAGAGGATCTGACTCTTTCACTTCCTAATTGTGTGATTTTAGGCAGGCCAATTAATCTCTAGCTTCTCTTCCATAAAATTAGGATAATGGCAATTATCCAAATTAGGAACAATTAAGATAAGGACAAGTTTCATTTGCCTGAGTTCAAGTCCAGCCTCAGGTACTTATTAGTTGTATCACTCTGGGCAAGTCACTTACATTTTTTTGTCTCAATTTCCACATTCGGAAAATGATCTGGAGAAAGAAATGGCAAACCAATTAAGTATCTTCATCAAGACAGTACCAAATGTGGTCTTAAAGAGTTGGACAAAACTGAATAAAAACCCAACAAAATTGTAATATTTACCTTATAGGATTATTGTGAGGCAAATATTGTTAAACAATGTGTTATGTAAGTGTCAGCTATTTAAAAATTCATTTTTAAGTACACCTGAGGGTGTATAGAACACTCTTCAAGGTACTAAAAAAAATTTCTATTTAATAACTCCATGAGGTACCTAATAGAAGAATTATCCCAATTTAACAGATGAAGAATTTCAGTCTCAGGGAAGTTCAATCTTTTGCTCAGAATCACTTAAATAATGTGTAAGCCTTGAACCCAAACACATATCCTATGATTGCAAGTCTGTTGCTCTTACCACTCTGCTATATTGTCAGACTAAAGCTGTCTATCCAGAAAAAAAAGTTTGAAGGGAGATAATCTAAGACCAATGGCAAATCTAGAATCATCCATCCCCATCCTGGCTCACTTATAATGGAAACTGTCGCTGTGGGCTATGATTGCAGTTTCAGGGACACTGGAGGGAAAGAAAAGGCACTGAAAACAAAGGAGTCAGTTTGATCTACAGTGTAATTACAGCTTCTCTGAGAGACAACACAAATTTAGCTCCTGTGCAGGCATATTTCTTTTTGCCTAGAAATTTTAATTTTCAAATAAAAAAAAAGAATCATTTGATTCCTGAAGCCAAATTATCATAAGAAGAGAGAAAGGGAAACATGGAGACTGGCAAGCCTGAGCTAGCAAACTTATATTGGGGATTAATTTCTCTATTAGAGTTTCAGGAGAGTTGGAACTTTTTTTCTGTTTACTTCAGGCCAAAAGGGGAAAAAAATTTTGATTCCAAGTAGAAAATGTTTGCAGAGGCTGAGGGTGAAAGAGAGGGGCATAGGGAAAGAGAAAGGGGAATGGGAGCAGAGAGCACAGATATAATAAAGCACAAATCTATTAATCTTCTCCTGTGATCGGGAAGAAAAAAGTAAAATCATGCCTGATGCTCTTTGTTGAGCTCTGGAGGCCAAATCAAATAACAAATAAGAAAACTGAAAAATCAACACAGTTTATGCCAGATAAAAATAGATGTATAGTAAGACAAATAGCAGGGATGGTTTCCTTTCTACTGGGAAGTGGAGCAGAGCAAATATGCTAACTGGACTTCAAAAGTGAGGCTCTGATTCATTATCTCAGATGTCTCTGGAGCATGAACTTTCAACAGAATTTTAAGACCCATATCATTGGCTCTTAGGACTTCTGAAATGGCTGACTAGGTGCAGGCCACTGTCCATATTCTAGCTATTGGGAATTGGGAAGATGACCCTCTTGTTTTTTTTCTATAAATGCTAGGTTTTAATTTTCATTAAAACTATGTAAATTCCTCTAAGGCTTTCATTCTTTTTTTTTGTTTCTATCTTTTTGACTGATTCTGGAACATCGCAGTTAGTTAGATTCTCCCTTATGCCTTATGCCTTCAGTTTAAGATCGCCTAACATCAATAAAAAGTGGTTGTTTTCCAGTCAAATGAGCAGAACCATTCATTGTACATATGAGTAAATGTAAACACATTTAAGCTCGCTGAGGGGAGGAGCTGTGTCTGTTCAACCTTGATTTGTATAGCACTGTCTATATGGGAGTATTTAATAAGTACTGGCTTCTAATGATATATACACATATTCCACAAACCCATGAAAAAGCAGGATTTAAATTGTTGAATAATACTGAGAAACTTCCTTTCCAAAAGGAAAAAAGGAGAGAAATATTCTCCCTCTTTTTTTTTCTCCCTACTTTATCCTTCTTTTCTTTTACCTATAGTTTTTTTTTTACCCTATAGTCTTTTCTGTTCTCAGGAAGTGGTGAAAGAAAATTTCAAATTATAATAACAACATCCAGTTAAGTTAATCACATGTCTCTCTTCTTTCTCCCTGTGTGTGTCCTGTGGTGGCTTGGCAGGTAGTGAGAGGCTTTTGGCAGGTAGGGAATGGATCTTAGGAGCTGACAGAACACTGTCTCCAAGCCATCTTCCACTGATGAAGTGTCAAACGAGATGGAACAGAAAGTGAAATCCATTTGAGAAAGCAGCCACTGGGCTGATTGATATGAAGAGAAGAAAGAAGAGGAGGTAAGAAGGGCTGCCCCAACCCCTTCTTACTACTGGTACTTTTTGTGCTTTGTAAGTCAAGGGTAATATAGTTCTTGAACAAAACATACAACTTAGTTATCATGTGGAGCAAAACTATATGGATGATTCACTGATTATATTGTAGTTGCAAAGTAATACTTTAGCAATGATATACAATATATTCTTGGAAGAGGATTAGAGGTCAAATAAAGAGGGACATTTTCAGATGAAAATAAATTGTGGGATCCTGGAAAGTGTATTAGACTAGGAAGTTCTAAGTATTTATTAGTTCTATTCTACCACTTATTAGCTCAGTGACCTTGGGTATATCTTACCTGGACATTAATTTATACTTCAATAAAATTGACATAATAATCTTTATCTTCCCTATCTAACACGTTGACATAATAATCCTTACCTTGCCTATCTAACAGGTTGACATAATAATCTTTACCCTGCCTATCTAACAGTTTGTTTTTAAGGAAGATACTTTACAAATAAAATAGAGAAAGTAATAGCAAAAGGCAGCACTATTCTGGTAGTCACCCAGGTTCCCAGCCTTGTTGTCATTCTGCCACAGCTGCCACAGACAGAGCTGGCAAACTAATCTAACTGAAACAGCAAGGTATCTTAAGGGAAAGAGAAGAAGATGCCCACACCAAGCAAATCAGACCGTCATCACCAGCCTGACCATTTTTTTCTTTCAAATCCTGTTGAAAGAAGCCCAGAATTCTGAGCCTGCCAGCCTTGGGAACACCAGTGTTTCCAGCCCAATGCCCTCTGACATCCTCCTGGGAAGCAATCTCTATGGAGATGTAGACTGGCAACTGTTCCTACAGATACCAGCTAGCAAAAGCCCAGGAAAGAAAGTTCTTGCCACCTGAAGTCTTTGGCATGCTAAAGTGGCTTGATGAGATCTTTTTTATCAGAGGAAATGGCATTAAATAAAAGGCATTACCATTTGTTTTGCCTGAGGGATCATGGAACTTTTTCATCTGACTTGCGGTTGAGATCTCACCTATTTGAATATAATTTCTTTCAGAATAAAGATTTGGACTTTTCTGTTTTTATATCCAATACTTAGCACATAACAAACACTTAATAATGTTTTATTCATTTATTCATTCACATCCTGCCTCTCCCCAATTTCCCATTTTTAGTGAATTTCCAAATCTTAAAAATCCAGGTTCTTCTGATATATCTTTATAATTCATGGCCCTAGTCCCTGGGGAAGTTAATCAAATCATGATTATAAACTTTGGAATCTGGAACCTAGACTTAAGTCTTTTTGAATGGTGACTGGGATTTTTTCACCATGTCTAGCTGACCCCAGACCCCCATCTTATCCAGCCATCCACTCAGGCTACCTTACCACAGCCTGAAACCCCTCACTTCCTTTCCATTTCTTACTGTAGGCACAGTAATCAAATCAATGGCACCATTGCTTTTAGAAAGGCCAAGTCAATTGATTGACCTATGGATCAATTCACTGTTCATAAGACTATCTAGACCAAAATTCCCTTCCCAGGCAACCATTCATCTATTTGTATTTTCCTTTGGAAAGTAAGTTTCCTTGGGGTAGAGACTCTCTCTCTGTATTTACATCCCCATCACTTAGTACAGTATAATACATATAATAAGTGCTTAAGGAAAAAGCCAGGTGGTAAGTGCTTGGTTAAAGCCTTAAACCTAGAGAAAGGATGTCCTGAGTTCAAATACAGCATCAGATACTTACTAGCTTGTGGGCCTGCACAAGTCTTAATTTCTATCTGTTTCCTCATCTGTGAAATGGAATAATAATAGCACTTACTTCCCAGGGTTGCTGTGAGGATGAAATAAAATGGATAATTTTTATAAAGTGCTTTGCAAACCTGAAAGTGTTATTGACATACCAATTCTTAATGAATGCTTTATTTTTCTTATTTATTCATTAATTTATTCCATATCATCTCTCTTATTCATCCCCTTCTCTCTGCTCATGGTACCCTTTCTCTAAGTCAAGGACTTTATCACTTCTTTCTTAAGCAACAGAAGTAGCCTATTAATTAGCCTCTCTTCCTTCAGTCTTTCTTAAAGCACAAGTCTTATGATGTTTCTCCAATACTCCATAATTTTCAATGGCTTTCTATTATCATTAGGATAAAATACAAATTCCTTATCTTGGCATCCATTCTAGGTCCAACTTAATAGTATTAACTATACCTTACATAATGCTTTTAAAGTTTTCAAGGCACTTAACATATACAATTTTATTTGATATTTACAACAACTCTGTGAAACAGATACTTTAGTTATTATGCCTCCTGCTTTACTGATGAGCAAACCTGAGCCTAAGCAGGTAAGTTATTTGCCTTTGGTCAAACAGGAAAAGAATGTTAGAGGCAGCATTTGAAGCTGTGTCTTCTGGACTTTGAATCCTGTATCTATTCTGTCTACTATGCCCTGGTTACTCTTTGACACATTCCAGCCAAAGAGGTTATTTATTGTCTCTTCATCTCTATATCATAGCTCTGCTCCCCCAATCCTAGAATGCAGGATTGTCTCTCCTTCAACTCAGATTCATCAACTTCCTCCAAGCTCTGCTCAGATGCTGCTTCCTCTAATTAGCCTTTCCTGATTATCTAAGTTATTTATATTCTCTCTTTAATTTATATTTTATATATCTATCTGTTGTATCTACTACTAATAAGAATTGATCATGATGTAATTCATTTGTTAGAACTTTACAGACATTTAATCATTTGCTTCTCACAATAAAGCTCTTAAGTGGACACTAAAAATAGTGACAAATAATAACAGAAAATATTTATTTAAGGCTTTAAAATGTACAAAGCATTAAATATAATATATTACATATGTGTGTATATATACACATGTGTGCATATACACATATGAATGTGTGTGGATACATATATGCATATGTATATGTAGGTAAACACACAAATGAATGTGGTCCTCACAATAATCTTATGAGATAAGTGCTATTATTATTGCCATTTTATAGATATGTACATAGAGGATGAAGTCAAAATACTGACACAGGGTCACACAATTAGCAAGCATTTAAAGGAGGATTTAGCAGTTCAATACCTCCAAGTTTAATACTTTTTCTCCTAGCTGATTCACTACTGTGTCATAATACCTATTTTGTAGAAAATAAAGCTGAGAATGAGAGAGATTATGTGATATGTCTAACATGACATAGATAATAAAGGTCAGAGACAGGATTTGAATCCTACTCTTCTAGGTACCAAATTTAGCAGCTCTCTGCTAAGCCAGATGACTTTGCATCTAATTCCTAACATACTGCCTTATATAAAGATGAATAAAGTTATTAAGAATTGGTTGAGACACAGGAGGCATATGTGATTTAGTCAGCGAAGCACTGAGTCAAGGTAGAGTGGAGATCAATTATCAATCTGCTCTTTAGCAATACTGTCCTGATTTCTGCATCAGCCAAGGAAATCTAATTTCTCTTCCTCTTGGATTTTTATTATTTCTCCAAGAAGCACTAAGATACACTGTGTTTACCTGATAGAAGCAAAATAAGAAATATACTGTCTCTCCATGACTTGTAAGAGCCTCCTGAGAATGGTCAAATCAGATGATTATTTCTCATTTATTTTGATTTATATGGGGGGAAAATGGCACTGCACAGATCAGTCAACAAAGATTTATTAAGTGCCTAGTATTGGGCAGAACCTTGTTAGAGATTGGAATAAAAATACAACAAATAAAACAAACCTTACTCTCAAAGATCTTATATTCTAACAGAACAGCTTGGTATTTGGAAGTCTTAGAGAAGAAACTAAAGACCTGAGGGGTTGAGGAGGTGTTTTTATAATTGCTGCTGACTAAATGTAAAGGTTTCAAAAGAGAAAAGTGAATTTGGAATGTTAGCATTCAATGGAGAATTCCACTTATATCGTGAAGTAAAATTGGATTTCTGGAGCAGAGAGACAAATGCAGCAAAAATAAGTTCTTTTTCAGGATAGAATATAGATGGAATATGTCTTATGAGGGACAGGAACAATACATACATGGTAAGGCTAATAAATGTACAAGAATACATGCATTACATCAGATATCACAGATAATTATGACAAGCATAGGAAGATTATTAGTAGAAAGACCCAGTAACTCACAGAAGAGGACTGCCATAATATGCATGATCTCAGATTCATAAATGGGCAGACTCAAGGTAATAAACAAAATTAACCAGAGATCCTAATGAAATGAGTAAATTCCACCTCAGAGGTATCACTGAGAATAGCAGGGCATAATTCTAGATAGGAATATACAATGAAAAAGAAAATTTTATTTAAAAGGAGAAAGTTAGGTAAAGAGGGGAATATTGTATAGTTGTAAATTAAAAGGAAATACATCTCTGAATAAATTCACATAGCAGGTGAAAGAAATATGGTGGAAGGCACTTGGCTGAGAGGACTGGGAAAAATAGAAGTGATATTGTAGACTACAGACATCTTGGACAAAAAGGAAGAAATGGATGATGAACTTCAGAAGTAGTTTACAAAGCTGGCAGGGAGATATCATTATAGTGATAGGAAAGTTCAACTACCCAGTTTTCTCTATGTTAGAATTCTGCTGAAAGTAGGACAGTTGATAAAATCCTGGATTTTTCTGGGGATCATTTTGTTCTCTGAAAGATAAAAATATGATTAAATAAATACTAATTCCAGATTTGTTTCTGATCAATATGCAGGAAAAGGATGCTGCAAATGAAGAAATGGTGGGCAACTTGGGAAGAAATGACCATATTACCTTAAGAGTTTGTGAGGGAGAGACAGACAGACAGAAAGAGAGAGAGATAGAGAGAGAGAGAGAGAGAGAGAGAGAGAGAGAGAGAGAGAGAGAGAACATTAAATACCTAAATACAATGTAATATATTCTCTAGGTTGTGTGAGAGCAGATTTCATAAAATTGAGAAAGGAAAGGCAGTCCAAGAAGGCTATGAAATGATTCAAACTGGGGGGGATGAAAGTGTATCTAAATGTAAGAGTCACTACCTAAATGTACAAATGTAAGTGCACAAGAAATTCAGTGAGTAATTTTTTTTTATTTTATTTTTTTCCCTGAGGCAACTGGGGTTAAGTGACTTGCCCAGGGTCACACAGCTGTTACGTGTCTGAGACCAGGTTTGAACTCAGGTCCTCCTGACTTCAGGGCTGGTGCTCTACCCACTGTGCCACCTAGCTGCCCCAAGTAATTTATTTTTTAAAAGGCATATGGGTAAAATGAAAGCAAGGATATGTAACACTATAAATTCAAAACAAGATCATGGACACGTCAGGAATATTAATGTCCAAAAGGATTTGATGCCAAAGGAAACCAAAAAGGTAAAAAGGGAAGGAAAGAAATTAAAGTCCCATAGATCAAAGTAGAAAGGAAAATGAGAAGAAATGGCCCAGAAAATTGAGAACCTACATTTTTTTTTTGTTTACCAAAAGTCTTACTATGGGTAGCCTGGAATAGAAGTGAATTCTGGTTCTTAAAGGCAATGCTAATGAAATACAGGAACCAATAGTTTATGCAAGTTGGAATATGTAGCCCCACAATAAGACTGTATCTGTGCTCTGTGAACCAGCCTAGTTAAGCACAGAAAGGCTCATCAATAATGCCTTGGCTAAGAGGAAATGATTTTTTTTAAATCTGAAAATCCACAAAACAAAGAAAACTATGAAATGGAATTCAGTTCAGTACAGCCTTCTCTGAACTTTTTGTAGTGATGGTGGCAAAGAAGTTAAAAAAAACAGACACTAAGTGGAAAAATATTAAGAATTATACAATTAGAGTTTAACTATTGGCATTCTAAATATTAGCTCTTTCTCAAATGACTGTTGTTGCTGGAGAAAATGAAATATTAATACTGGCATTTTTTCTCTGTAAATCAAACCATAATACAACAAAGTTACAACTAAATGGATAGATAGCAAAGAACTAGTTTCATAATGTATCCAAAGAAAACAAGAAACATTATTTGGTGAGACAGAATAACAGAATTTTAGTTTTAGAAAGAATCTTAGAAATCATCTCAACCCATACTTGAACAATACTTACACTACAACATACTCAGTAAGTTGTCTTCCAACACTTGTGTGAAGATATATACTATCTCTCTTAATTTACTCTCTTAGGGAAGAACATTCTAACGTTGGATAGCTGTAAATGTTAAATGTTTTTTTCCTCCTTATATTAAGGTTAAATTTTCTTCTTTCTATCTTCTAACCACTAATTGTTCCCAATTCTTCCTTCTAGGAAAACTCTTTTTTTTTCCTTTTGAAAGTTCCTCATGTAGCTAAAGATAGCTATTATTCCTACTCCTATTCCCCCAAACTTCTCTCTGAGGATAATTATATCCATCAGCTAGAAAGTGAGAAGGTACTTGGTTGCAGAGGATGAAGAGATGAAGAAAGTCCATGAAGATAATTAATAAAAATATTTCTAACCAAACTTACATTTATACTTGGTGACATCAATACAAATATAAATGGTAAAGGACTATAATATAATATATTTAAAGTTGGAAGATCTTTAAGGGTAATCTATTTTTATTTATCATTTTATAGATGAAGAAACAGAGGCTTATATCAAGGAATTTGCCTAGAGTCACAAATATAATAAATGGCAGAGATGGTATTTTTTTTTAATCCAAGCCTTCTCACTTCCAATCTGCCCATTTGAAATGAGTCATTATTACCTAATACTCAACATTGTAAATAGGAATAGGAGTCTAAGCATAATTTTATTTCTATAAATATTAAAAGAAATTCAATTGGGCAGCTAGGTGGTACAGTGGATAGAGCACCAGCCCTGCAGTCAGGAAGACCTGAGTTCAAATGTGGCCTCAGGCAATTAATACTTTCTAGCTGTATGACCCTGGGCAAGTCACTTAACCCTAATTGCCTCAGCAATAAAAAGAAAGAAAGAAAGAAATTCAATCTTTGGAAGATGAAGACTTGCTCATGTGGGTAAATGTCCATGAAAAAAATATCTTGTATTTCTTGTTGTTCAGTTGTTTCAGTTACAGCCAACTCTTTGTGATCTGATGTAGGGTTTTCTTGGCAAAGATAATGAAGTAGTTTGCCATTTCCTTCTTCATTTCATTTTACAGATGAGGAAACTGAGGCAAACAGGATTAAGTGACTTGTCCAGGGTCATAACCAGTGTCTGAGGCTAGATTTGAACTCAGGAAGAAGAGTCTTGTTGATTTCATGTCCAGCACTCTATCCACTATATCATCTAGATGCTTATAAAAAGTAGTTCAGGAATAAAATATTAACAAAAGACTAAAGAGTTGCAGACTATGCAAAACCTTCTACTTCTGTATCATGAATTCTAAAAGAGAGTTAGAAGGCACTGGACATAATAAGCAACACACACACACACACACACACACACACACACACACACACACAAACTAAATATAATCTATCAGAAAGGAAATGTCTGATCACTAAATAAGGGAGTCATTGCTGAATGAGCTATTCATTTGCAATCATATCATTGACTCATCAGAGCAAAGGTCAACATCAACACTAAACTTGAAGAAAAAGTAAAAATGGAAAGAAAGTGTAGATACATACAATATTACAAAACTGGCCTATTGATAAGTTTTTTTAAAAATTGGAAATGGATGAAGAAAAATTCATTGATGCTGATCACTAACATTTCCAACAGAAACTAATTAAAGCAACCACTCCAAAGAGGGGACAAAAAGAAATCAAATGCCTCTTCAGTCAGAAAACAATTGATCTCCTTGCCAGACTGAGAGGCAAGGCAGTCAAGTACAATACTTATTTAAAATATAATTTCATTTGCAAAATGTTATAGTATATGATTATATGTCTAATTAAATAACAGAGAGCAGCGAATGGGCATACAAGTCTGCAGAAGGCTTGGCATGAGACTGTCAGATCTTTTCAATAGCTTTTTTAGATGAAACTTGGAGGAGAAAAACAACTAGACAATAAAGAGGGGGGAAATCTGCCAGTATTTTAATAATAATTACTGTCTTCCTTTAGAGGGTGAACTCATATTTGGATCTTAGTTAACTTACTACTTGATAGATGATAAGGAAGTAGAAATGGCACTTCAAGAATGAAGTCAGGAAGAACAATTGACTTGACTTGACTTAAGTGGAATCCATACTGGAAAGGCATTATTTTGAAGGTGTTGAAGGATAATTTTTCAAAATATTTGCAACATAGAAAGATATTGAACAACCCCAAAAACTCAAGTAATTAAAAAATATATTAATTCTGATTCATATCCCTTGTTTCTCATTTCTATAACTTCATTTTGCCTTTTAAAAAAAATATGTTATATAGGGGATACAGATACTAGGTTCAATTCTTTCCTCTGTCAAATATTGCCTCTGTGATTTTGGACAAGTCATTTAATTTCCCACAGTCACAGTCAACTATCCAACCAATAAATCACAGAATTGTTGCTGATCTGCACTGGTAGAAAGAATTTCCTAGATAATATAACAGGTTCTGATAAAAAAAAAGACATAAAATATGTAAAATAAAATCTTTATAGATATGGTCTACACATATGTCAAGAATAGCATTCATTTAAAAAGATTCCAAAATTTATGGCATGATAATATGGAAATTTGTTTTATAAAATTTCATATATATAATCTATTTCAAGTTGCTTATCATTTTAGGTAGGCAAAAGGGGAGAGAAAAAGAGAAGGAGAAAATTTTGAATTCAAAACTTTTTAAGAATTGTTCTTACAAGATCATAAAGGAGGGAAAGGGACCCACATGTGTAAAAATGTTTGTGGCAGCCCTTTTGTAGTGGCAAAAAATAGGCCCATCAGTTGGAGAATGGCTAAATAACTAATAGTATATGAATGTTATGGAATATCATTGTTCTGTAAGAAATGATCAGCAGGGTGATTTCAGAGAAGCCTGGAGAGACTTACATGATCTGATGCTAAGTGAAATGAGCAGAAACAGGAGATCATTACAGATGGCAAAAGCAAGATTATATAATGATCACTTCTGATGGACATGGCTCTCTTCAACAATGAGATGACTCAGACCAGTTTCAATGATCTTATGATGAAGGGAGCCATTTAGACTCAGAGAGGGCTGTAGGAACTGAATATGGTTCACAACATAGCATTTTCACTCTTTTGTTGTTTGCTTGCATTTTATTTTCTTTCTCATTTTATTCTGGTTTGATTTTATTTTTCTTGGGCAGCAAGATAATTGTATAAATATATATACATATATATATGCAAAAGAATTGTCTTTACATGTAATTAGAAAAAGTGAAATACTTTTTATAAAGAGAAAGAAATAGAATATTTAGTCACAATTGACTAGTTTAGAAAATACAGGGTCTGACTGATTTTATTCAAAAAATTACTTAGAACAAAATGTCTCTTTAAAGACTCTTTTCTTATAAAGTGGTTCTCATTTATATGTTAAAGTCATAAACGATTCTTTAAGAAATAAGACCACATCAAAAAGTTATCAAACTGTGCATACCCTTTGACCCAGCAGTGTTTCTATTGGGCCTATATCCCAAAGAGATCTTAGAAGAGGGATAGGGACCCACATGTGCAAGAATGTTTGTGGCAGCCCTTTTTGTAGTGGCTAGAAACTGGAAACTAAATGGATGCGCATCAATTGGAGAGTGGCTGAATAAATTATGGTATATGAATGTTATGGAATATTATTGCTCTGTAAGAAATGACCAGCAGGACAATTTCAGAGAGGCCTGGAGAGACTTGCATGAACTGATGCTGAGTGAAATGAGCAGAACCAGGAGATCATTACACACAGCAACAACAATATTACATGATGATCAATTCTGATGGACATAGCTCTCTGCAACAAAGAATTGTCTCAAACCAGTTCCAATTGTTCACTGAAGAAAACCATATACACCCAGAGAGAGGGATATGAAATATGCACCACAACATAACATTTGCATGCTCTCTATTCATGTTTGCTTGCATTGTTTCCTTTCCCTGATTTCCTTTTTTTTCTTGTAGATAGGATTTTTCTTGCACAACTTGTCAATTATTTCAACATTATTAACATGTAGTGGACTTCCTGCCATCTAGGGGAGGGGAGGGGACTGGGGGTAAAATTTGTAACGAAAATAAAGATCAGTGCTGGGGAACTACCCAAACATATGTTATACAAATAAAAGGCTATAATAATAAAAAAAAAAAGAAATAAGACCACAGACATGACTTTATTCAAAGATCTTCTAGTTATTACTATCAAATTAGATACTACATAGAGACATATATGTTCACCAAAAGAATTTTTCTCTCTTATGAAGGATGCTCTGTGCAGAGTTAAAAAGAAGGTTCTATATATGGTGAAATATTCTACATACTTCTTTTTAAAGATATTATACTAACTGCATTAAGTCACAGAATATTGTAAGAGATCTTCAATTTATCCATAGCTTTGAAGAAGGGATAGATGACCTACTTATGGAAATTTTCAACACTCTGTACCTCATATGGTTAGCTTACATATTAGATAAAAGGAATGACATTTAAAACAAATCTTTCCCCACCAATGTAGATTTCAACCTATCCATGCCTTTTCATCCTATAGAATTATATTTTTATATTCTATAAATTCACCTTTACAGGGTTTTCTTTCCTATTTTTATTAACATTTTTGTTGTTGTCATTGTCAGTTCTGTGTATTCTAGTACAACACTTAAATTTCAAACTTTCCAGCTGTTATCTCTTACTCTTGTTACATTATTAGCTCCATTCTTATTCTCATTTTATACATTCTTAATGACTTTATTTTTTTATTAATACTTTTTATTTACAAAACATATGTATGGGTAATTCCTAAACATTAACCCTTACGAAGCTTTCTGTTACAAATTTTCCCCCCTACTCCCCACCCCTCCCCTAGATGGCAGGATATCCACTACATGATAATTATGCTAGAATACTTAAGAAATCGAATATATATATAGTTATTGCATCATTTTTTGTGCAGGAGAAATCATATCTACAAGAAAGAATAATCTGATAAAGGAAATACAATGCAAGCAAACCTCAATAGAGAACATGAAAATGTTATGTTGTGGTCCACATTTCACATCCCTCTCTCTAGGTGTATATGGCTCTCTTCACCGAACAATTGGAATTGGTTTGAAGCATTTCATTGTTGAAGAGAGTCATGTCCATTAGAACTGATCCTCATATGGTATTGTTGTTGCTGTGAATAATGATCTCTTGGTTCTGCTCACTTCACTGAGCAATAGTTCATGCAAGTCTCTCCAGGCCTCTCTGAAATCGTCCTGCTGGTCGTTTCTTATAGAACAATAATATTCCATAACATTCATGTACCATAATTTATTCAGCCACTCTCCAATTGATGGACATCCATTCAGTTTCCAGTTTCTAGCCACTACAAAAAGAGCTGCCACAAACATTCTTGTACCATGTGAATTCTACCAAACATTCAAAGAACAATTGATTCCAATACTACACAAACTATTTGAGAAAATAGGGACAGAAGGTATACTGCCAGAATCCTTCTATGAGACCGATATGGTGCTGATAGCTAAACCTGGTAGGGTAAAAACTGAGAAAGAAAACTATAGACCAATTTCCCTAATGAATATTGATGCAAAAATTTTAAATAAGAT
>JAJPUD010011790.1:855-48286 GCA_023553655.1 Myrmecobius fasciatus
GAGAGAGAGAGAGAGAGAGAGAGAGAGAGAGAGAGAGAGAGAGAGAGATAAAAGACATAAATTATAGACAGAGAGAGAGGACATATAATTATATAGGTATTTATACTTATAAATAGATATGTAGATGTACCTAAACAAAATCTATACAAAATAAATGTAAGCAAATCATTTCATTTCTTAGGACTTCAGTTTCCTCATCTTTAAAATGAGGGGGTTGAACCAGAGTATCAGTAGGGTCTCTTCTATCTCTAAAATATTTTGCTTCAGTGGTGTCTATGTCATAATTATATCTCATAGCAGGGTTGTATTAATAATAATAATAAATATTATTTATATCATACTTTAAAGTTTCCAAAGCATTTTTCAAATATTATCTCACAAATTTGGAAGATAAGTGCTGTTATTTTTTACATATGAGGAAACTGAGGCTGAGAGATTGTGTGGTTGCCTCTGAGGCAGAATTTGAACTCAGGTCTTCTTGCTTTCAAGTCCAACATTATATCTCATGCATCAGCTAGCTCCCTCATTTGTAGTACCTTCCCCTTCAAGGTTGTCTTCCATCTACACTGTATTTATTGTATATTTATTGCTGCTGTTCAGAAATTTTAGTGATATACAATCTGAGTTTTTCTTGACAGATATTGAAATAGTTTGCCATTTCCTTCTCTAGTTCATTTTACAAATGAGGAAACTGAGGCAAATAGGGTTAAGTAACTTTTCCAGGTTCACACTGTTAAATGTCTGAGGTCAGATTTAAACTCATGTAGATGAGTGTTCCTGATTCCAAGCTCATTGTACCACCTAGTTTTCTATTATATATATATATATATGTGTGTGTGTGTGTGTGTGTGTATACATATATATATACACATATATATATAAAATATATGTGTGTGCATACATGTTGTTTTCCTCATTGGAACCTGAACTCCTTAAGGACAAGAATCTAATGCATATTAAGCTCTTTATAAATGCTTATCAATGTATTGATTATTGTGAAGACCAAAGCTTTTAGGACAGTGTTAGTGTCCTTTAAAAGAATAAAATGTGTTATGTGTTATTTGAATGTCATCTTGTACATGGGGTTGTTCTAGGAGCTAGAGGGGTCTCCAGAGAAGTTGGAAAAGTCCCTGATCCTTGGGATCAAATCTCAGGATAAGGGATTAGCCTAATCTAGCTCCCTCTCTCCTTTGTTCCCATAGTATTTGATATCCAAAGTGATCAAGGCTCAACATTCAAAGATCCAATGTTTCTTTGGGGATGAGATGAAGAATTATGTCCCAAAGAGTAAACCATAGAAGATGCTCAGCAAGTAAACTTCTGTGGGTTGGGGAGGGTGGTATAGACATGAAAGGGTTAAGTCCTCAGAGCAAGGTTTCTGCTCCAAGCAGCAAAGCAGCTATTGAGAAGATGACTGAGGAGTGGAATTATTATATAGGTGATGTGTTCTTGCTCTCATTAATAGGTAAGGGTTGGTCTTCCAGCTAAACTTCTCAGGCAGGTAAGGAATCCTGTCAACAGTATCCCTGACAGTGATTTTTTTGGAATCCTTGAATGATGGGTTACTCTTATCAGAGTAAACAGCCTATTGCTAATTATTTGCAATTAATTCCTTGTATTGAACTAAAGTTGGTCTCTCTGTAGCTTCCCTCTGATGGCTCCCTGTGGAGCCACAGAGAATTAGTCTGCTTTGTAGGCAGCTGAATTGGAGTATATGTTGCAGTAAAAGGGGCAAAAAGGGAGAATAGAATACATCATCCTTTGTACTTAAGACATATAAGTACCAGGGAATGGATACTCATAGAATTTGAGACTTGGAAGAAACATTAAAGATATAAAGTACCAGAATTTATAATATTAGAACTAGACAGAACTTAAAAATATAGTTTTAGGCCTAGAAGGGTCCTTGGAGATAATATAAAGAACCTTCCAACTTTAAGACCTAATATTTTATGTGAAATTTGTAGCAAGCAAGGGCCTCTGATTGAGGCAGAAAACTGAGAAAAGCTATTATGTTAGAACCATAGGGGAAACTAGAGGTGATCTAATAGTCCATTTTACAGTGGGGAAACTGAGGCCCTGAAAGGAGGTGTCACTTTTCCAAGGTCATGCAGCTGGCTCATGCCAATAACCAAAAATTGGCCACCACTCTTCTGGCTCCCAGTCTAGGCTGTTTTTTATTTGTTTGTTTGTTTTTCCAATTTAATTCCATTCAAAAACAAGAAAGTATCTACCAATGAGGCAATGTGATACAATGGATAGATCATTGGCTCTGGAGTCCTAGGAAGCAGATTGAGATCCCACCTCTTAAGGATCAGAGGCATACAAACACCAGGGAATGTGGATTGGATGGCTACTCTTAGAATTTAAGACTTAAAAATATAAAATAATAGGGGCAGCTAGGTGGCGCAGTGGATAGAGAACCAGCCCTGAAGTCCTGAGGACCTGACCTCAGACACTTAACATTCTGTGACGCTGGGCAAGTCACTTAACCCCAATTGCCTCAGCAAAAAAAATAAAATAAAATAAAATAAATATATATATATATATACACATACGTACATATACATATATACATATACAGATATAGATATATATGTATACATATATATCTATATATACATATATATGTATACATAGATATAGATATATCTGTATATACATATATATGTATATATAGATATATATGAAATAAAAGATCAGAGCTAGGTTATGTGAGCTACCTGGGTGAGCTTGGTCAAATCACTAAATTATCCTCCACCTCAGATTCCTTGACTATTAAATGAAGGAGGGCAGAATTAATCCTTCCAGCTTTAACAATAATATGAGAAACACCCTCCTAGGTCTTTGGGGCTTAAAAGGCTTCCTGCCTTGGAAGAGCTCGCCCACCCCTGGAGGAATTCTCTCTGTAAAACGTAGCCTCCTGCTTGCAGGATGACCAGGGAGGTGTGTGCCGGGTGATCCTGGTGACCAGGCGGGCAAGGCCAGGGTCATCCAAGAGGCCTCACGCCCTCAGGCTGGATGGTGACTGGGCCCCCAGATCCTCGTGAGCTTGGGAGAGACTGTTTGCACGGGTCAGTGGCAGGCATCCTTGACTGACAGGATGCTCACCCTCCCTCCCTTGTGGTTTTCTGCAAAGCCTTTTCCTTTCCTTCCCAGCCATCAGTGGCTCTGCTGAGAGCACTTACAGCGGCTGTAATAGTGCCTCCTGCCCTGCTACAAGTGACCTGCGGGTCCCGTCCCTCTCCTAGCCTCAGTGTCCTGGTCTGTAAAAGCTAGGGGACGGCCTGGGTTCCCTCTAAGGTGCCTGCTGGCTCTAAATCCCATGATTGCCCAGGAAAGCCAGACTTGGATTAAGAGCTTCTCTGGTAACTGAGGAACCCCAGAGTCATGCGGTGAGAGCATCCAGCCCAGCTCACGTGCTTAATGATGAGAAAACTGAGGGCTGCCTAAGATGGGAAGTGACTAGAATGGAGAATGAGTGGCAGGGCCCAGGAGAGCACCCGTCTGTCCCTGGCTCCCTGCCACCCTTTACACTACAGCATAGAAGCTTTTCAGAGCTGGGGAAGGTGGGAGGGAGAAGGTAAGTCTGGCATTGGGCCTGCAAGGTGGGTGGGATTTGAATGGGCCAAGGGAGCCATGGAGGGCATTTCAGAAGAGGGAACAGTTTTCTCAGAAGTAGGAGGGAGCATTAGAGTGTTCTATGGATGGGGAGGAGAGCAGTCTGCATCAGGGTGGGGAGGGATGCTTTAATAGGACGGCTGGGAGTCCAGTCTTCATGCTAGTGTTTGATCTGGCCCAGTCATGTGTAAGAGTGCTGGAGCTGGAGGCCGTCACTGTTCTACATATAATTGTAAATGCATTTTCTGTGCTCTTGCACAGTAACGTGTATGTATGCATGTATGCATGGTGTGTATATATGCATGCATGCATGGTGTGTATGTATGTATATGCACACACATCCATGCATTTCTGTGTTTGTGGGTCTTTCTGGGATTGTTTTCCAGGGTTTTTTTTCATGGTCATATGCCAGTGAGTTTGCATGTTTTTATGTATTTGCTAATGTGGATGTGTATTCATTTCTATGTATATGCATCATGGTGTATTTGGTGTGTTTCTCTGAATGACTTTATATAACTGTATATGAATGAGTGTGTGTTTGTATGTTTTTTAAATGTTCTCTGTTCATCAGCACATATTGATGTGTACTTTTCTGTGTCTGTGAGCCTCTCTGAGTGCCTTTTTCTGACTTAATTTTCTGCATAGGTTTGCGCCTCTGCATTTCTCTGTACATTTGGATGTTATGCATTATATCCCATGTTTATTTTTGTGTTGCTGTATGTTTTTAATCTCAATGTTTTTCTGTATTTATGGATATGAATTTGTGCCTGTCCCTTTGTGTGTTTTTCAGTGGGTTTCTGTATATATTTTTGTAATTGTGTTTTACTGGATAGGCTCCTCTGTATATGTTGTGAGGATGTGCATTTGTGTTTGTGAGAGTATATGTGTGTGAAGAACGTTCTTGGAGGCAGAGAGCCCTGATGCAACAGAATTTGCATCTACGTGGAAGAAGATTGATTTATACTCATTTTATTAACTGAATCAAATGAGTATCTCAGAATTACTTTGGGTAATTGAGCATCCAGAGAAGCAAATGTATTTGCAGTAATTGAAATAGAAACAAGCCTGCCATTTTCTTCAGATCTCTGAGATCTGACAGCAGGTCTGGTTGACTCAGTGGATGAAATTGGAGGCGTGATCCTGCCACGCGCCTTCCTTTGGTCCCACTGGCCAGCACTATCAGGGGATGGGGATTTTTCCAGACTCCCTTAATCTCCCAATTTTTTGATTCAAGGTACCCTTATACATCAAGGTATCCCTTGGATGGCCATTCCCTTAGGACACCCAAGAGTATGGCAGACATCCCTCTGGTTTCTTCTCATCAGGAACACTAATAAAGGCTAAAGACCAGAAACATTCATCATGTTCTCAAAAACGGCTTAGCTGGAAAATAGGTTTGTGTGTTCTATTGCAAGTGAACAGAATGGAGAGTATTCAGAGCACGCAGGCCCTAAATGAAAACAGATGGAACAGATCGCCGGCCATTAATAGAAAAAAGAGGGGAAGGCAAAAGGGAAGGAGGAGAAAACCTATCAACGTCTTCCTCTGGTTTTCTTTAGAGAATTACAGGGTTTAGAGTTGATAGAACTCTGAAAAACCATCCATGCTTTATAGATGAGAAAAATAAGGTCCAGAAAAGAATAAACATTTGCCCAAATTTACACATTAAGTGGCAAAAGACAGAATTCAAATTCAGAACTTCTACATCCAAACCCAGTGGTCTTTCCATTACTTAGATGGAGAAAGCTTGCTTAGAGTCCTGGATGGTCTGATAATTTGCATTATTTGCATAATTTCAAAGCTTTGTTTCCTGGTCTGTAAAATGGGGGCTGTAATTCCTATCTGCTTACATACTAGAATGGATTTGAAGTTCGAAGGAAACGGTAGCTGTAAGTGTCCTGGAAGAATGGAAAAGAGATGTTTCAGTGGTCCTAATATTTTGGTATTTAACTACTCTAAGGGAGAGAATGAGAGTTTCTACTATAGTGAAGACTATAACCCCCTTCGCCATCTTTCATCCTGTGTGTGATGCTTGTAAATGTTTTCCTAAAAAGTTTTTGTAGTAGTTCTGTCCTGATTTGGATAACAATATGTCACTGTTATCTCTTATTTTCACTGTTTGACTTCCCCCTCAAACTGTTTCTAGCCATATGTCTTCAATAATGTCATTTTTGTTAATAATATCATCATCACCTCCAAAGCTAATCTCTAAGACTCAGGAGATTTAAAATCTAATTGGGGCACAAGTGAAGGAATAGCATATAAATTTTTAAATGAAAAAAATAATAAGAATAAAAGATTAATAAATAGCAATATCAGGCATTGTATTTTCAGTGCCACATAAGACATACATTTGACTTTCAGAGAGAGCAAAGAAATCACTTTTGTCTGGGGCAGTAAGAATTATCTTTATATTGTAGGATAATAGTGATATTAATAATAACCACAATCATTATCTTTCTATTTCTACCCTTATCACCCTTTTAATTTTCACACAAGTTTATTTTCTTTATATATAAATATTATTTTCAAACTTTTTCAGTGACTCCCCATTACATACTAAATAAAAAATCAAGTTTCTTTGCCTGATATTCAAAGACTTCCAGAACCTTTTCCCATTCTACCTTTCCCATCTACCTACTCTAAACTGGTTATTTCCTGTACAAGTTCTGTAGTTTCCCACTACCATGCTTTTGCCCCTTGCTTCCTCTGCCTGGAATTAACTCTTTCCCCTTTTCTTCCTGCACCAACTATTGAATTCTTATCCACCCTTTTAAAAGCTCAATTCAAATGTTACCTTCTCCATGAAGTCTTCCCTAGTATCCCAGAAGGTAAATAACATTTCCCTTTCCTTCTTCCCATACCCAAAAACTCATCTCCTTTTCTCCTCATGTATTATTTTATATCATAATTATATATCTTATTCCTTATGTATAGTATAAGCTCCATGAGAGCATAGAATGTCTTATCTAAATTTTGCATCTCTCATAGATAAATTATTACTACTTATATATCAGGCATTCTGCTGGGTGCTAGTAGTACAAAGACCCCTACTTTGAGCTCCTTAAGCTTCTTACAGTTTACTGGTTCAATCTGACAAATTTACAAAGAACTTGTCTCTTCCTGGAGGAACACTGGGAGGGAGATTTCTTCTTGTTCCCTGTCCAGAAACATTCCATTTCTCTAAATCAAAAAGGAAATTAAGGCTTACAAAAGCCACCGCCCCCTCCTCTTCTTTAATAAAATCTGTACTTTCATTGATTAAAGTGTAAGAGACCCACCTCTTCATATTAAAGATAAGGGATGGGAAGCTCCAAGAGAAATGACTTGAGTGAGTCCATCCCAGAACTGGGCAAAAATGTTTCTGCCCTCATTGCATTTAGTTTGGTGCTCTACTTCTCTAAATCCCTGCTTATTTATTGTGTTGCTCCTTTCCTCCCCCTTCTCCCTCCCTCCCCTCTCCTTCTTACTCTCTCCCATGTTTTCATCATCTCTAGTTCTGGCTGAACGTTCTTTAGGCTAGTGATAAATGATAGGGGCCCTCCCCTATAGGGAGTGGTTAGAATTTAAGAGTCTCCCCTTTAAACATTAAAAAAGACCATTCCTATTTTATCTGTAGGGGGCTGTGTATTTGTAGTCATTCCCACACTGAGCCTTCACCTCCCAAGACTTCTGCTTCTAGATCCTATCTAAGAAATGATTAAAACCAGCCCAGAACTAAACATTTGGGCAGAGCTGACTGAGACAAGTACTCCGACTGATCGTTGATTTATTGACCAAAGTGATCGGAAATGGAAGAGATTAAGTCCAGATCGAGTCACTGACTGTTACCTTCTGTCCTTCTAATGGATGACTTCCAGAGGAGAGCCTCGGTGCCTCCTTCCTTGTCCCCTTCCTGTGGCTCTGACACATCCTGGGCCAGTCTTTTATCTCATAGACAATTCAGATTGGAAGGGATTGTAGAGATCATTTAGTTTAATCCCATCCTATCCACAAAGGGCAAAACCTTTATGGAGAATATACTAAGCTGGATCATATCCAGCCCCTGACTATCATTCAAAGATAATCTAGACATTCAGTTAATGAACACTTATTAAGGCTTGAGGCCATATGGCTCTGGAGTAAGAAGAAACCCTGGGCATAATCCGTCTCCTCCCTGAGCCTTGCTTTCCCCATCTGTAAAATGGGGTCATAGAGTGGGCTAGAAATTATTAAAAATTAAAATGCCATATAAGTGTGATACTGTTATTAGTTCTGCATTCTAGAATGAGAAACAAAGATTGAGAGGCTTTCAGAGAGCAAATAGGTGCAGTTGAAGGAATTACACAGTAAATGGATAGAATGAAGATTTGAGTCAGAGTGTGCAGGAAGTTTTCAGGTGTTGTGAGTTCAGAAAAAAGGGGAAAAACCCAAATCTGGACAAATGTCAGACAGCAGGGGAAGAGGGTTTGAGGTCTGTTGTTAGAGAGGTGCAGGAAGCTGAGGAGAGGTCTCTATTGAGGAAGTGGTCTAGAGGTTTCCAGATCTGAGTTAGACAAGTAGAGATGGGGAGGGGTCAAGGGAGCCAGGCCCGTTTTCAGCACAAAAACAGGACTAGAGCCTAGGCTTAAAGCAAAAACCACCCGGGGCCTGCCACCGGTGAGTCGCTTCCGGTGGGGCCACCCAGCCTTCACACTGCTTCCAACCTATTCTCCCCTGGCAAGGAGGAAGGTTTCCAGCCCCAGAACAGGTCACCGGATCTGAGTCCAGCTGAGACGCCCAGAGTGACCTGGGACCGAGAGGGCCGAAGGGGCAGAATTAATAGACATTTGCCAGGGCGAAGCCGGAAACAACGGTTTTCTCATCTTTCTGTGTGAAGCGACTTCCCTTTTCAGTCCCTTTCTCCTTCTCTGATCAGGAAAAAACAAAACAAAACCAAAAAAAACAACCTTTTTTTGACCCAAACCTGTGATTCTACGAATAAATACTGCAGGAGAGGAGCAAACCACATTGTATGGGAGCTTCTGCAGGGAGAGCTCAGAGCTGGTAGAGATCTGAGTGAGGACCTTAATGGACCCCAAGTGTGAGTATGAGTTCCCCCTTCCTAAGACTAGAGATGTAGAGGAAAATGTAGGGTCCTTAGGCTGGGCCCACACTTGTCTTTGGTGATAACCTCTTGTTGGCTTGAGCTGTGCTTCAGACCTCCCATAAAGGGAGTGCCCTTCCTCTCCCCCAAAAAAACCACACAAAGGCCCTGATTAACCAAGGGGTCACCATGCCCTGGAGGAGAATTCTAGTGGGTGTATGCCAGGTGGGGAAGGAACCAGCTTAGTGGTGGGGGGTGCATTCTGCCCAAACCAATGTGGAACTTCCCCCCCAACATTCTGTGTGCTTCTTTCCCAATCACTAAATCAAAGAGAAAGGGGAAGGAGGGCCTTTGTGAGTGAGGGGAAGGCCTCCATTGTGGCCACGAGCAAATGAAGAGCTCAGAATGTCGTGTCTGGTGCTTAAACATGAATATACTAGAATTGGGGTGTCCTGGAAAGACCCAGGCATTCGGTGCTGCAAGATCTGAGTTCTAACCCTGCCTCTGACATTTCTAAGTCTGTTTCCTCACCTCTACATGGAATAATAATATACTTCCCAGGAGAATCGTTCGTGTTAAAGCATAACTAATTTGGATGTCCTTGGAGTCTTTGATGAAAGAGTCACAGAACTGAAAAAATAATCTGAGTTAAATGCAGCCTAACCTTCTTGATAGGACACAAGACAGATTCAGTGATGCTTGGTTGAATTTGCTCTCTGATATTTAACTGTGAGCCTGGACAAGTAATTTTAAAAAATTATTATTATCGTCATTATCAATAATGATGAGGATGAGGATGATAGCATGTCACTCTAAGGTTTGCAAAACATGTTAATATGTTATCTCATCAAATCTTAACAACCCTGGTAGCTAAATTCCATCCTTATCCCTATTTTATACGTAAGGAAACCTAAGGCTTAAAAATATTAAATAACTTGCTCAGGATCACACAGTTAATAAGTATCTGAATCAAAATTTCAATTTAGGTCTGATTCCAAGTATAATATATAATAAATATATTATATACATATATAATATATAGTATAATTTAATAATAATATCTATGTTCCCTGCCACCTTGTCTCAGTTTCATCATATATAAAATGATACTGATAATGTAAGCCTCTACATCAGTTGTTATGAGGATCAAAAAAGATAATGTAAAGTGTTTTGCAAACCTTAAAGTCCTATATGAAGGTAAGTTAATATTACTATTAAGACCAATTACAGGTAAAGAACTACTCCAACCCAGAGGATCTTCTCTAATAAAGAGTTAATTGCTTGGTGACTTGTAATGTAAAGTGGAAGACCAAGGGACAACTGCCCCTTTTGCCATTTTGTGGGAAGGGGTAAGCAGGGAAAAGAGCACTGGCCTTGAAGCATAGGGATCTCAGTTCACATCCTGGCTTTGAATGCACTTGGCCATATTATTGTATATTAGGTATAGGCAATGTTTAAGTATGGCATTTAGGGTCAAAAGATCATAGATCTGCAACTGAAAGGAACCTCAGATGCCATTTTTGTACAGTTCTCCTATTTCACAAATGAGGGAACTGAGGTCCATGATCCCAACCTGGCTCTTTACTATGTGACTTGGATACATCATTTAGCTTTCCTCTTCTTTAGTTTCCTCATGAAATTGCTGCCTTGCCTACTTACTGAATGAGTGAGACCTCAGTCATACTGAGACCTTAGCTTAAAAAGGTCCAGGTTCCATCTAGGACCATGTCCAGTTATCCTGGTCTGTATCTTGGCACTGGACCCAGATGGCTCTGGAGGGGAAACTGAGGCAGGTGACCTTGTACAGCCCTCCCGCACTCAGATCCATTCACTTGCACGTCACAGCATCACCTTCCTGATGTCCTGGTCCTCTTCAAGAACAAAGGACAATTTGCAAATGAGTGGGTGGGTCTAGCCGATCTTGGAGGTCCCACTGCCTACCAGTGGCCTTTCCAGCCCTGTATCTATGATCTAATAATGTGCAAACCATTTTCTTCTTCTGAATTTGTTTCATTATTTATAAAATGTACATACCTATATGTTCCTATCTTTGTAAAGCTTCAAGCCTAGGACCATCATTCTGTTGACCTTGCTTTTGCTTGGAAGCCTTTACTTAAGTTTTAAAACTTCTTTTTTTAATCAGAAGTTGGGAAGGAGGAAGAGAAGGAAGAGGAAAAGGAAGAGGAGAGGGGGAGGTAGTGAGGAGGGGGAGAGGGAGGAGGAAGAGAGGGGAGAGGAAAGAGACAGACAGACAGACAGAGAAAGAGACACACACAGAGAAGCAAGTTACAGTTGTGAAAGCAAGTAGATATTTTTTCTGTCAAGTACTCAACACAGTTTCATTATGTTATTTTCTTTCATGCAGATGACAGCCAGGTCCTCGTGATTCAAGCAAGTGCTGGCCCCTTCACTCCCGCCTTTGATTGGCACCCAGGAGTCAGTCCCAGGGAAGACAAACTTTTTGGAGGTGTGAAGAAAAGGATCTTTCATCTGGCAGTGAGGTCCCTTCATTGATATTCTCCGCCTCAAGGCTAGTCAGACTCTGACACGGATATTAATTGCCTCTCAATCTGTTTGAACAGGGATAGGAAATCGGTGTTATTTGTTTGGATTTAAGCCTTGAAAAGAAAAATCAGTCCTTGTTTAGGAGAACTGAAGAAACAGAACCAGGATTATTTTATTTTAAACACTAAATGATAAGATAAATAGAACAGTGACTCCCCACATAATATACTTACTGTTCCTGGAAGATTACAGAAGTTCTAGGGGACAATGGAACACTTCTTCTCAAAAAGATGATTTCGTTGTGGGCCTTACACCTCCACTAAGGAGATATATCCTCTCTCTTCCTTTAGCCAAAGAAGGCTCCATCCCAATTTTTTAGCCCCTGAGAAATCTCTTAACCCATTCCTGCCTGCTAAGACTCCCACTGGGGGAAAAAAGATGGTGATGCTCCGGAAGAAAGGCCTGAAAGTGTTTACCTTCATCCTTCTTCTGGTTTTTCTCACATCCTTCTTCTTGAACTATGCTCAGACCACAACTGCCTACACCTGGTTCTCCAAGCAGATGATGATGCATTTCTCGGAGCATTTCAAAAGATTCATGAAGTACCCCGAAAGACCCTGCAGTTGCTCCCAGTGCATCTCAGAGACTGGGTTTGTGCCTTGGTTCGATGAGAGATTTAACCATACAATGCAGCCACTGCTGAATGCCCAGAATGCTTTCTTGGAGAATGACACTTATATATGGTGGATGGTAAGTAGTGGGGGGCCAAATTTGGCAGGGTCCACCGGGGAGTGTGAGCTGTGCTGATTGTGTGCTCAGTGGTGCTGGTTGTACCATGTGGGAGGAATATGAGAGAAGGCCCTGGATGTGCTGGAGATGGGTCTGTCTGGCTGATTATCAAATGTTCAGGGTGAGCAGTTACCCTTCAGCATTCTTGGCAGGCTGCACTTTAGGGACTGGTGTATTCTTTTGTTGATTTCCTAAGACTTAAGAAAGAAAGTGTTAATAGTTCATGTTAAATTTAAAAGCCTCTGCTGGGCAAGTTTTTTGTCAGTTGGTAAATATTTACCAGCCCATCCCTAGAAAAGCCATGGTTCTTGCCTTCAAGAAGCTTTAATTCCGGGAGACATAGAACAGCTGCAAACAATGTAAAGTACACAGTGATACGGCTCAGAGGAGATAATTAAGGGGCTGTCATGAAAAGATGAAGTAGGATGTGAGATCAGGTGTTAGAACTGGCCTTGCCCCTCCTACTTGTGAAATGTGCAAATCTGGCAAATCACTTGATCTCTTCATGTTTTCCTTTTCTCCTTGATGAAATAGAATAACAGCACTAGCTAATAATACTAATTGTTGACATTTATATAGCACTTACTATGTGCCAGGCACTGTGTTAGTGCTTTATAAATATAATTTCATTTGATTCTCACAACCCCCCTGGGAGGTAAGTACTATTATTATCCTTATTTTGTAGATGGGGAAACTGAGACAAACAGGTTTTTTCAGACACACACAACTAGTAAGTGAATGAGGCTAGATTTGAACTCAGGTCATAGCCCAGAAAAAGATGGTTTGTCTGTTATCTGAAAACAAGGCTAGCTAAATTTGGAGAATGTCATCACCAAATTGACTGGAGAGTGATACTTTTTTTGATATAGCAGTTTTTGAAAGGCATAAGGGCATAAAAAGGGTAGGAAGTGCATGGTTGTATTAGTATCTACACTATCATGTATCATTATGGATACTCTGAATTAGTGACCTTCATCACAAGTGCCTTATCTAGGGTCACCTAGCTAGTAATGAGAATGTGTATGTATGTATGGATAGATGGATAGATGATAGAATGGATGGGTAAGTGATAGCTGAAAAGATGGATAAACAGATGGAAAGACAAATAAATGGAAAGATGGCTGGATAGCTGATAGAATGGATGGATAGGTGACAGCTGAAAAATGGATAAACAGATGGATAGACAAATAGATGGAAAGATGGATGGATAGGTGATAGCTGTAAAGATGGATAGACAAATAAATGGAAAGATGGATGGATAGGTGATAGAATGGATGGATAGGTGACAGCTGAAAAATGGATAAACAGATGGATAGACAAATGGAAAGATGGATGGATAGCTGATAGAATGGATGGATAGGTGATAGCTGAAAATGGATAAACAAATGGATAGACAAATAAATGGAAAGATGGATGGATAGCTGATAGCTGAAAAAATGGATAAACAAATGGATAGACAAATAGATGGAAAGATGGATGGATAGGTGATAGAATGGATGGATAGGTGATAGCTGAAAAATGGATAAACAGATGGATAGACAAATAAATGGAAAGATGGATAGGTGATAGAATGGATCCATGGTAGATAGATATAAAGAATTTATTAAGGACTTTTTATATGTGAAGCATTGTGATAAGTGCTAGGAATATGAATGCAAGCACTTGGCTTCCTTCTCTCCTAGCATACTTTCTAACAGCAATGGCCTGACACTGCTTTACTTCTCTCCCTCCTCTTGGTGTCGTCTCCCTCTCCGTTACCTCTCTCCCCTTTGATCCCAGAAATCTTTACCTCAGGAGCCCCAGGGGAGTCTCCCCTTTCCCAAACTCCCCTCAGTGCCACGATAAGCACCTGACATACCCAGTGCCAGCTCCCTTCCCACACACACGCCCCTTAGAGAAAGCAGCCAAGTCTACAGATAAGCAGCATGCTGGCCCCACGTGGGTCTTGTGAAAGGGGAAGGGGAGACTGGTGACCCAGCCAGAGAGCTCATGACTCATTTTCAGAATCACTGAGCCCAGGGACAGCTCAAAAGATGGAGGCCCTGCCCAGACATTTCTTACACTTTACAAACTGTTTTCACACACGTCTCATTCGCTCCTCAAAATAATCCAGAGGGTTCATCAGGAAAGCAGTTGTTTGTTATCCTTAATTACAGATGGAGAAGCTGAGATGGAGAAGGTTGGAATCAGATGGAGGTTGCCCTGGTGATCAGGAGCTTGTGTGTTGTGTTTTTTGTGTATTACCAGTGTCTGTGTTTGTATCCTGCCCCCTACCCCAAGTCTCCCCTACTTCAATGTATTCCTTCACTCAGGGCTCTAACACTTGGAGTCTGACCTCGTTCTTCTGCCCCACTCACTGAGCTCCAGTTCTCCAGGATCACATCTTCCAGCCGTCTCCCACTCTGTGCCCCAGCTCCCCTGCCCTGCTGGCTCCATCACTCACGTCCATGCCTTTGCTCTGGCATTCCTGGAATACTCTGCCTCCTCATCTGAGCCTCCTGCTTTCCCTGACCTGACTCAGCTCAAATCACTTTCTCTCCTGAAGAGCCTTTCCCAGCTACTCCCACCCAAGCTCCTTCTCCTCTATAGCTCCCTTTCATCTTTTCTGAGGATATCCTTTAAAATGTTTTATGTATTTTTAATATTCATTTTTTGACATTTTTATTTTGAAATTTTCTCCTTTCTCTCGCTCCCCCACCAGTGAGAAGGCAAATAATATATCAATTATAAACATAAAGTCATAAAAAATATTTCTGTATTAGCTATGTTGCAAGGAAAAAAAAGTAAATAAAAAACAAAAAGAAACAGAAAATGAAGAAAAACAATGTGTCTCAATCCACATTACTCTGAGAATATTTTAATTCAATATATTTATAATTCAATATAATTATAATGTATAATTGATTCAATATTATAATATAATATGGTATCCTTCATTAGCATATGAGCTCCTTGTGGGCAGAAACTGTTTTTGCCTTTCTTATAGATCTCAGCATGGTACCTGGCACATTGCAATCATTTAATAAATACTTGTTGACTGATTAACTGTCCATCTGCCAAACCAAAAGCTCCATGAAGGCAGAGATTTGTGTCTCCTGGGAGTCTAACATAATATTCTGCCCTCTTGTTGTTCAGTCAAGTTTTAGTCATTTCCTGCTCTTCAGGTTTTCTTGACAAAGATAGATGAGTGGTTTGCTATTTCCTTCTCCAGTACATTTTACAGATTAGGAAATTGAGAAGTGACTTGCAAGACTCAGCTAGTGTCTAAGGACTCCAGGCCCCCTGCTCTATCTGCTGCACCATCTAGCTTCCAGATGCTTAATAAGTTTATAATTCATTGTTTTCCCACTCTATTATACCTGCATGTTAATCACAATATCTCAGAGTTGGAAATGACTCAGAGATGATCTAGTCCAACCTGCCAACCCTTACATGAACCCCTTCTACATTGGCTCCAGTTCAGCGCTCACCAAGTTCCTCCTTAAATATGTCTCTGGATAAGTGGTTAGGAAGTCCAAACTTGTACTGAGCCAAGCTTAGCCTTCCTGGGACCTTAAGCATTTCTCCTCACTCTTCCCTTTGAAGCCACATAAATTTAACTACCATCCCACTCCCACATGAAAGCCCTTTAGCTATTTCTAAATAATGATTTGCCTCCATCCTTCCCCAAGTGTATTTTTTTAGGTTTAAAAAAAATTACAGAATTAAAGCTGGAAGAGACCTAAAAAGCCATTTAATCCAACTCTCTGATTTGCAAATGAGGAAATTGAAGGTTAAGTAAATTGCCCCAAATCACTTATGTAGTTTAGAGGTAACATGGCATAAGGCCCTGGACTTGTAATCAGGAACACCAGCGTTTGAGTCCTACCTCATACACTCAATAACCACGTGGCCCCGGATACAACTTCAATTTCTTCACTTGGAGAAATGAATGTTTGGCCTGGATAGCTTCTAAGGTCCTTTCTATCCCTGAATTATACTATAAGTGATAGAATTCAGATTTTCTGGCTCCCACCCCAGTGCTCTCTCTCCTGTACATCAGAACACTATATTTTTAAAATTGATCCTCATATAACATAGTTTTGAGTCTTCTTGAGAGAACTGGGTAGGTAGGTAGGTAGATAGATGATAGATAGAGAGATAAATGATAGATAGATAGATAGATGTATGGATGGATTAGATAGAAAGAAAGAGAAAGAAAGGATGGATGAGATGATAGGTAAGTAGATAGATAGTTGTATGGATGAATCAGATAGAAAAGAAAGACAGAGAAAGGAAAGATGGATGAGATAAGATAAGTAGGTAGATGATAGAGAGATAGATAGTTGTATGGATGGATTAGGTAGAAAGAAAGAGAAGGAAAGGATAGATGGATGAGATAAGATAGGTAAGTAGATAGTTGTATGGATGAATCAGATAAAAAAGAAAGACAGAGAGAGAAAGGATAGATGGATGAGATAAGATAAGTAGGTAGATGGATGGATAGATAGATAGATAGATAGATAATTTACTAAACACTATGTGCCAGGCACTGTGCTAAATGCTAGGAATAGTAATACAGGTAAGCAAGACAATCTCTCTTCTCCCAGAGTTTATATTTTAAGAGAGGATGACAGTCTATATAGAGGAGGTCCAAAATTGGGGGAGGGGCTGATGCACACCATCAGATGGCTGGGGAAGTGACAAGAAGGTGTGAATGTGTCATTTTGATCAAGATAAGATGACATTCTCACCTCTCAGCAAAGCCCTCCTGTACATCAAAACTTTTTAAACTGTAGGTTGTGACCCCAGCTGAATGTGGAGGTTGCAAAATTATGATTTATGATCAATAAATGTTTTTTATTTATACACCCATTTTCTATACCTACATACTCAGGGTTGGGTAAAAACTTCTCTGGCGAAAAAAGGGTTGCAAGTGGGAAAAGTTTTAAGAAGCCTGCTCCAGGGGGACTCTAGTTTATCAGTATCCTTTCTACAACACAGTCCCCTGAATGAAACAAATAAATTTTTATCTAGATGTGGTCTATGCAGGGCAAAGTATCCCCCATTCTGACCATTATATGCCTCCTGGTGCTCCTCCAGTACATCTGCTTTTTGAGTAGCCACAGCTAACAGCTGCCTTATATTAGATCGAGTTTGCAGACAGTTTATAGTTTCCAGGGTTTTGGAAGGAATCCCAAACCACTAAACCTGGATCAGGGAGGAGCATGACTGTACCCTTCCACCACAGGCAGCACATGTCTAGTCCGTGGCAAACGTGATACCCCTTGTTAGAGATAGACCCATAAACTGGAGCCATCCTGGGTCAGAGAAGAAAAAATCTCCTGAAATTCTCAGCTGTCCTGAAATGTCAGGCGTGCTCCGGGAGGTAGGCACTGCCTGTCACTAATAATTCTGAGAGATGGAGCAGCTGGATGGCCACTTAGAAGAGGATCCCTAATTAGGGCAAGAGTTGATCCATTTCTCTACTTCTTTGATTCAGTGATTCTGTGGTTTCTGGTGTTCTCATGTTTCTCTGCTGGTCGGGTCTTCAGGGCATGATGCAAGAGCCAACTATATAGTCAGACAGTTAGAAAACTGGCGAGGAATCAAAAAAGATGAGCTCACTTAATGATTTTCTGCTTCAAGCTGGAGGTTCGGTTAAAAGTAATAGGAATAGCATTAGGTATGAAGTTAGAATGTCGTTATGGCTATGTATGTTTGAGCAAATAGCCTAAAACCTCTGAGTCTCGGTTTCCTCATCTTCAAAATGAGTCAAAGAATACTCTGTCTACTTCCCAGAGTTATTGTGAGACTGGATGAGGCCTAAAAGTTGGGGAGGTGTTTTGTAGCCCGCAGAGTGCTATATAAACCCAAAGGGTTACCATCTCAAGAGCTCTTTTCCATTCTTCCCCCTCCACCTACAGAGGTGTCCGTCTCGTACACAGTACAAATCTCAGTTGTACCTGGTTACATAGTATTTCCCCAGACAAAGATCACGCTTTTGTCTTTCCCTATATCCCCAGCACTTAGTACAGTAGTTGGGACTTTTTTTCAGTTGTTTTTCAATTATGTCTGAGTCTTAGTGATCCAATATGAGGTTTTCTTGGTAAAGATAAAGGAATGATTTGCCATTTTCTTCTCCATCTCCCTTTACAATGGGGAAACTTAGGCAAACAGGTTAAGTGACTTGTCCAGAGACACACAGTGTCTGAGACTGGATGTGAATTCAGGTCTTCCCAACTCCAGTCCTGTAATCTATTCATTAAAACTCCTAGCTGCCCCTCTGGTATATAGTAAGCATCTAATAAATGCTTTAACTGCTTTAGGAGTAGTCAGAAGATTGTAATAGTAAGGGGATCACTTTCTAGAAAGTGATCTTTTAAGAATCCTTCCCTTAATTAAGAGTGTGACACTCTGCAATCTGAAAAACTTGTGTAAAAAACTGACCCTCCCTCCATACTAGAGAACTCTGAATTATTATGGTATTAAAAAAATAAAATGTTGATATTATACAATACCATAAAAAAAGAATCCTTTCCTTTCTGTGTCTCATCTGTAAAAATGAATTTGGACTACTTTGATCCTTCCTAAGACACTGACTTCTGTGACCATGAGTCACAGCCTTGTGGCTATATACTCCTTATCTCTACCTTGAGTAGAATAATCTATTATCTGGCATGGGGAGGGAGGGCTCATCATCATCATCATCATCAATAATAAAATCATAATAAGGTTTTCAAGATGCTTAACAAACGTTAACCTATTTAAACATCACAACAATCATGGGACATCAGGGCTGTTATTATCCCCAATTTTTGCTGTTGGTCAGTCATTTCAGATATATTTGACTTTTTGAGACCCTATTTGGAGTTTTCTTAACAAAGAGACTGCAGCCCTTTTGTTTTTTCAGCTTATTTTATAGACGAAGAGGCAAACATGGTTAAGTGCATGCTGAATTGCTGAAATCCCATTTTTCCATGAATACCATGGAACCAACTAGCTGCCCCATCCTCAGTTTATGGCTGAGACAGAGAGCCCACCCTGCTAATAAGTGTCTGGATCTAGTTTTGACCATCAGGGCTTCCCGACTCCACAGTCTAGAGCTCTATCCCTATACCACCTGTTCATCCCCAATAGTCCCCAAAAGGGCTTCCGTAGACATTCACTCAGTCAACAAATATTTAGCTATTGCCATGTGCCAGGCACTGGGGATTCAAGAACAAAAAAAATGGCTCATGAAGACCTCATTTTCGAATGCGAGAAACAACGTGCCAAAAACTGTAATGTTTATAAACTAGACAGAAGGCAATTTCAGAGGGAAGGTACTATGAAGGAAATGACTAATGAAGAGCCACATCCCCAGTGACTAATAAAGAACCACCTGGAAGGTTCACCTGGATGGGGGCCTCCTCCAAGCTACTCTCTTAGCCTTGTGGACCCTTGGCTGCCTTGGAAACCCCATCAGCCTGGCTAGTAGTAAACTGAAATTTCAGATGCCTCTGTCTCTTGTTATAATAATTACACAGCCTCCCCTCAGGGTGATACAACCTTCTAGTATTAAACAAGGGATAGGAAAGAGTGTTTGCTTTTGGGGTTGCTACGAGAAGTCTTTATAGTCTCTGGGAAGAAGCCAGGATTGGAGTTTGTTTTGCATCAAATAGCCTGGTTTTTCACACCAGCCAGCCTTCAGGTGGGGAATTGGAGCCCTGAATCCTTATGGTTCTTAGTGACTCAATCAGACCCTCCACCCACTCCTCTCCTCCACCAAAGGAAACAGTTAGTAAAGATTTCCCTCTCAACAGGTGCATTCAGTCCTGCTGAGGGCAGATGCATCCTCAAAGGAAAATGTTATTGCTGTTACCATGGAGTTCTGGATTGCTTTGGAGCCAATCCTAACCTGTGAGGAGAACCGCACCCTCCCAGAATCACAGAAACCTCAGAATTGGGAGGATCCCCAGAAGTCTGGTCCAGCCTAAACAAGAATCTCTTCTCAAACATCACTAAAATGTCACTTGAAAGTCCACAGTGAGGGCCCACTCCACTTTGGGGCAGTTCTACTTGTTGCAAAGATTGTTATTTTGTCTTTTCCCTAGTTCCACTAGAAACATTCGCCCGTTGATTGATATATTACACTTTTATGTATGACTTTCGGGCTCTCTCAGTCCAGAAACGATTGAAAAAGTTCCAAGTCTTCTTTTGAATTTTTACATCCAGAGCCAACCTAAGATATGGCTACAATAGTAAACCAATGAGTCAGTCAATCAGCAAATATTTATTATGCATTTTCTATATACTAAGTACTGTGCTAAGCACTAAAGTTAAAAAGAAAGGCATCCAAAAAAAATTTTTTTACATTCTTATTGATCTATATTTTTAACATTGCCAGAACTTCCCCTTTTAGTTCTCCTCCTTCTCAGGGAATCATCCCTTATAACAAAGAAAATTTTAAGAGGGGAGGGGAAGGAGAAAGAAAAATAAAAATCAGCAAATTGGTCAATAAATCAAAAAGAAATATATGAAATGTGCTCTAATCATCCTCCCCTTCCCACCACACACCTCTCTGCAGTACAGTCAGGGGAAGTAGGACCAAGTTTGTTCTTTTGCAACATGTGTTATCTTTTTTTGTTTACATTATTATAATAGAGTAGTGAGAGACACAAACATGAAAACACTTTTGGGCACATAAAAGATAAATATAGAGAAGATGGAAGGTAATAATAAATGGGAAGGCTCTAGCTAGCATCTGGAAAGACTGAAAGATCTTTTGTTTTAATAGGAAATTTTATTTTTCCCCACATTACATGTTTAAAACAATTTTTAACATTTTTAAAAGTTTTGAATTTATCCTTTTATTATGAAATAGCTTTGTCCTCCCTTCAGGTTAGCAATGTTGAACTCCAAAAATACCAGTGTCCCCTACATTTGAAGATTAGAGAAATAGTCATCCAAGAAAAACTCGAAGAGACCTTAAAGATCAATACGTCCGACCCTTCCTTTTTAGAGATGAGGAAGCTGGAGTCCATTTGTGGAGAAATGACTTGCACATTGTCACCCTTCAAGTTAGTAGCAGGGTCAGTCCCAAGAACCCTGGTCTTCTGCTGGTCCAAAGATCATTCCATGACCAGACTAGAGATTTTTAGTTTCTCCCACTAAGGCAGCCCCATTCCACATGAGTGAGAACCATGCTTTTTAACTTCTGTGGTATTACTCATAAAACTAGATATAGTTGGGGAGCCCCATAGGTGTAATAGAGTCTTTTTGATGTGAATTGACTTTTTAAGCCATTCTTGCTGACTCAACAACTCTCAAAAATAGCCAACCAAGTTTGGGAGGGACTGAAGTTTTTTCCATGGAGGGATTGCCCACTCCAGTGGAATCACAGAGTCTAGGAAGGGTGAAATACTTTTGCTGACTCAGAATTTGCAACTGAAAATTTCCCCCTAATTATAGCTTACAACCTCACAAAGCAGACAATTCTATTTTGGGGGTATCTCTAATTGTTGGGTAGTGACCCTTTTTGTTGAGCTAAAGTATGCCTCCCTGGTAACTTGGGACAGAAACTCCCTCTTACCTCTAGAACCAAATATAAACTCCCCTCTTTGGTATAGGACAGCTTACCCCTCATACCCTACACTTTGTACTTTTTCTATCCTTAAAAACATGACTACTCCCCAACACTCTGGCCTCCTTACACTTTCTCGTATACAATGGTCCAAATTCCATCATCTTTGTGCCCTTAGTTCTCCATGTTCTCCCTCCCAGTCTTTGCCTCCCAATCCCCAGCTTCCTTTAAGCACCAATTCCTAAAGGAGGCTGTTTTCTGGAGCTTTTCAGTTGCTAGTGTCTTTTTTTTCTAAGTTTACCTTACATCTTTTCTGTAATTATTATATATGTATGTGTGTGTAAATTTGTGTATTTTATATGTATATATATATATAAATTTATGTATATGTGATCTATTAGAATTTATGTTTTTTATGAGTAAAGTTTAGTTTTTATTTTTCTTTGCATCCCCAGAACTTTACCTACTTCATGGTACTTAATAGGCCCTTCATAAATATTTGTTGATTAAAATACTATTGAAAATTAGAAATGCATATGTTTTTTTAAAATAAAAGTTAGTTGATTGATTCTCAATCCAATCTAATTCAATAAACATTTATTAAGCATCTACTATGCTTAATACTAAGTTCTGGGGATACGATTAATAAAAAGAAAAAAGCCTTCAAGAAGCTACTGGGAGGAGAAAATACACCAGAGGCAGGAAAGCTGTTGGAGAGGCTGAAAGAGGAGACAGAGATTAGGGACTCTCTAGTCAGGGGTAACTTTTCAGTGTAGTTAAATTCAGAGGAGTAGAAGCTGAGAGCCCACTTTCTGCCCTCTATAAAGGAAGGCTTTAGAAGGAGTTTGGTGTTCCACTCTCTAGTCAGGAAGGAAAAGGAGGCAGAGGGAGATGGTGTCAGGTGAGATTGGAAGTGATGAAATCATCAGATGCAGAGTGGAGTGAATCTCGGGGATGGAAGGGATGTCGGAAGCCATTTAGTCCAACTGGTACCTGAAAAAGGTTACACCTGACAAAGTGGGGTTGCTCTTTTCTCACCTGTTGTTCTTCTTTGTATGTCACAGTTTTATTCTGTTATTTCACACTTGGTAATAATAATAATTACTGTAGAATTCAGAGGCAAGAGGCCAAGGTTCCCAAACAAGCCATTCAGCAAAGCCATCCCTCCCTTCTCCCCCAGCCCAGCGTGGTCCCTAGGATGCTCGTGCCCTGAGCAACCAGCAGCACGAGCTTTCTTCCCGGGGTACCTGTGGCCTTTTGGTTGAATGTGCATTTCCTCTGGCCCTTTGCTCACAGAAACTCCAGAGGGAGAGGCTGCCCCGGAGACTAAATGACACCATCAAGGACCTGTTCCGCATTGTTCCCGGCGACATCGACCCATTTCTAGAGAAAGGGCCTCTGGTCTGCAGGCGTTGTGCTGTCGTGGGCAACTCGGGAAATCTGAAGCAGTCCCAGTATGGGAGAGACATTGACAGCCATGACTTTGTGCTGCGGTGAGTGAACGGCCCCTCCTGGCTCCCAAGATGCTGCCCCTGGTAACCAGCATTGCCTCCTCACCATCCCTAAGAGAGGCAGCTGCTGGCAGCTGTGGAAAGAAATCAGGAGACTCAAATTCTGGTCCAGGCTCCATCTCTGATGAGTTATATTACCTTACACAGATCATTTAAACTTTTCACGCTTTTATTTTTTCATCTGCCAAATGGGGATATTAATACCATTCATATGACATTGAATGACAATAAAATAGCATTAATGATGAGCACCACAACTTATTTATGTTGCACTTCAAGTTTTGCAAAAAAAAATACATATAATTATTTTGTTTTAACTTAACAGCCACTATGAGTAAAGTGCTATTATCCCTATTTTATAGATGAAGAAACTGAGGCTAAAAGAAATGAAGTCATTTGCCTAAGGTCACAGAGCTAGTAAGTGTCTGGGGCCAGTTTTGAACTTAGTTCTTTCTGACTTCAAGTTCAGCAACCTAAGATCTTTAAAAAATATTTAAAGTGCTGTACAAACCATTTATTTAACATTTATCTAACACCTACTGCATGCATTAAAGAAGACACAAAATTTCAATAAGAAATATTCTCTAGAGGAGTTCTAGTTCTATTCTAGTTGATAGCTGGATACAGATACCAATACAGTTAATTATATTGATTAATTCATGCTTTCAGTTATTATGCACCAGGTCTTCTATTAGAATATTCCATACCTTCAAGGATCTTAATTCAATGTAAGTTCTATTCTAAAATATTATGTAATGATATTTGAAGGTCATATGAAATATTACATGATGGCCAAGGAATTAGAGTCCAGGCAGGGCCAGCTCTTAGCGGCCTGAAACATCTCCAGAAGATGAGACTTTTGCCCTAAACGACTTTGGGTCCCAACTGCTGGAGGGGGGAATGATGTAGCTCCTAAGAAGAAAAACTCTAGAGCTACCTGGCCTTAAGTGCAGTAGTTCCACAAACATCGCTGGCTGTCAGATAACAATCTGTTGGTCAGTGATAAAGTTTCTGAGACTGTAACTGTGCCCCCTAGATCACTCCTCAACTCTACCTCTAAGTCACAAAATTCAGTAATGAGGTACCTATCAGTGCCATGAATCACTTGGTCTCTTAATTTTTTCCTGTAAATTTATCTTCTTCCTTTGGTTCTTTCCTAACTTCTTTTGGAACTTTGCCTGCTTTAATTGGCATTACAATTATAATAACTTTGCCCCTTGACTTGGAAAAAAAAGTAGAGTGATATTACTAAAATAAGTTTTGCAGCCTTGCTACTCTAACATTATTCACTAAATGCTGTAATTTATATAAGGCCACTTCATCCTGGACCCTATCCAAGGAGTTTCAGTTACTCGGTTTTTAAAGAGATCTTATTATAATAGCACTTTTACCTATAGAAAGCATGGTATAATGGAAAGGGGGAGGGAACCCCAATGTAATGGAAATCAGACTTAAAATGAGGTTCTAATTCTGCTTCTTCCTACTTCTCTGATTCCAAGGAAGTAACTTAAACTTTTCTGAGTCAAGTTTCCTCATCTGAAAAATGGACTGTCAGTCATAGTTGTGCCATCTCATGAGGATGTTGTGAGAATCAAATCATATTCTCTGCTTAAAATATTTTCTAAACTGTCAAAATATAAAAATGTAAATTATTAGTATTGTTATTCCCGAACCTCCTAATTCTAGTGATTTCCCTTATTAATTATTTCTAATTTATTTTGTTAGCTTGTTTGTACAGAATTGTTTGCATGTCATCTCCCTTGTTAGGTTAGAAGCTTTGAGAGCAGAGAGAGACAAACGTCAGAGATTTCTTTAACTCCTTTTTTATCCCCGGTGCTTAGTACAGTGCCTGACACATAGTAGATATTTAATCAATGTCTACTGATTAATTGATTGATCTTATATTTAGCTTGTTTGTACATAGTTATTTGCAAGTTTGTTGCCCCCATTAGGTTATATGTTCCTTAAAGGGAAGAATTGTGTTTGCCTGGCACATAGTGAATGCCTAATAAATGTGCATTGATTGATTGATAGCATCATTATCACTTTTAAAACCAAGATAATCCAGCATCCTAGATGGCTCAATTAAGATACAATGGGTTGGTTCAGCTGGGATCCTAAGGAACCCTGAAACCACATTCTCCTTTTTTCCCCCAAACCTCTAGTCTCTCTTCAACGCTATGTTTTTGTACCTTCAGAGCCAATTGGCACTTCAGGTCAGGTCAGGTCACCTTCCAGACACTCATATTCCACTCACCGTGACTTGTCGAACTGATGCTGAGACTAAGTTAAAAGGTGTTAAGTAAAAAATGTAAAGACAGGCTGTTAAGACAGGGAGGGCCCTTCCAGGTCATTTAGAGCAGCTCCCTCATTTGTCAGACAAAAGAACAGAAGCCTAAGAGAAGTACCCCAAAGTAATTGAGTGAATGAAGCAAAACTAAATCTGAGAAATAAGGCCTCCTGACAGTTTGTCTCTGTGCCTCCCTGCTTGCCCCTTCTGTTTTCAGGATGAACCGGGCCCCCACTGCAGGGTTTGAAGCTGATGTCGGGAGGAAGACCACTCACCACTTGGTGTACCCCGAGAGCTTCCGGGAAATGGCAGAAAACGTCAGCATGATCCTGATTCCCTTTAAGACCATGGACTTGCAGTGGGTGATCAGTGCCATGACCAAAGGCACCATCAACTTGTAAGTCAGCTTGAGGGACCAAGGCAGAATATCCAAAATAAATATTGGATAATGCATTGGTGGGCTCTTAGAACAGACTGGATCCTTTGAATGCAGAAGACTGGAGCAGAGAATGTAGAATGTTAGATCGGGAAGAGACCTGAAAGTGTAGAATGCCGGAGGTGGAAGGGTCCCCAGAGCATTAGAGGGAGGAGGATCCTCAGAACATATTAAGGTTGGAAAGGACCCAAGGAATGGTCAACCCTTGGAGGCAGGGCCTGAAATCCAAGCATAGAGCATAGTGCACAATAGGTGCTAAATAACTGTGCTGAATAAAGGAACATAGACTATGGAATATCAGATTTGCAATTCCAGTCCTTATTTTTATAAATATGGAAGATGAACAGAGCTAAGTCTTATTGGCTTTTCCTGTATCCCAGAAAGGAGAACTAATTACTTATATCACAAGGGAACCTGGGACTTGCAGTGGGAGACACCTTCAACTTTCAATCAACTTGAGGCACAAAGGCTTGATTTTCTTAATAAAAGCATGCAATTCTGGCCCTTGGAATTGAAAAGGGCTTTTAAATACAGCAGATTGGAACAGGGTGTTGGATCCAGAGGAGATGTGGAATGCCAGGGGTGGAATCAGGGGTTTGAGAGGATAACTAAGGCAATGGAAATCGGGCCTTAAACACATGACTGTGTAAGTCACTTAATCCCATTTGCCTTTCCAAAAACCCCCAAAAAACAAACAAAAAAACTTACAGGTGAATTTCTAAGCACGGGTTTGGGAGTCTTAAAGTTAAAAAAAAAAAAGGAGGAAAAGGAAATTCTCGTGTGTGTGGCCTGCCATTGTGGCTGGCCACTGTGGGAAAGGGGCTAACTACAGGAATCAGTATGTGGCCAAAACCAAAGAGCATTCATGGGAACTATTCTTCCCCTCTGAGATAGTGACCCTTCAAATCCCCAAGGACAGATCCAAGAAGGGAAGTTGAACTTAGTACTAAATTAAGGTCTAGCATCAAAAAAGTTTCCAGAAAGGCCTGAAACGTGAATTCCCCTTTGATGTCCCAGGTAGCTCTTGTGACTTTGAGATGAGCTAGGCTTAGTTCTGTTAACTGGCCAGATGTGGTCAGACAGAAGTTGTTCCTCTCTTACAAGTCACAAAACTGAGTCTCAAACCCCTGGAGAGTCGACACTTGTCCAAAATCACAAGGAAAGATTTTTCCTAAATGTACTTTAATACAGTCAAGTAAAATATGTGGAATTTATCCACAAATCAACATGTAATTATTAGGCACCTACTGTGTTCTAGATATGAATTCAGATCTAGGTTAGGTTCCTAGTTTCACATATTACAGAGTAAGTCATTTCACCTCATCTGGGGTTTAGCAACTCTACCCTCTTCCTTTTAACCCTTGCCTTCCTATTCTGGGTCCTTTCCCAAAAATTCCTAGCCTCATCACACTATTCTTGTTGCCCAAAGAGCTGATAAATTGAAGTAGCCAGGTGGCAGACTGGATAGAAGGCCAGGCCTGGAATGGGGAAGCCCTGAGTTCAAAACCTGCATCAGATAATTGCTAGCTGGTGACCCTGGATATGTTATTTACCCTTTTTCTCAGTTATTTCAATTGTTAAATTGTTTTTTTTTTATTTTATTTATTTATTTATTTTGCTGATGCAATTGGGGTTAAGTGACTTGCCCAGGGTCACATAGCTAGGAAGTGTTAAGTGTCTGAGATCAGATTTGAACTCGGGTCCTCCTGACTTCAGGGCTGGGGAATAGACCTGGGATTTCATTGCTATAGGGAACTCTCCCACCAAAGCAGGTTATCACCTTCTCAGCAACTTAAAATCTTCAAGAGACAGCTAGACCAAGAGGTGTCAAACCCCTGGCAGCAAAGACTACTGCACTCCCCAGTGTGGTCTGAACCAGATTCAAATGGAATTGGGAAATATTTAACAAAAAATGAAATAAAACACAGCCAACATTTTCATTTTAATAATGAGTCGATGTACTGCCCACAAGGAACCTCGTGAACATTTCTATTAGAATGTTCATATAGAACATTTTATTTCTATTTGAATTGCCCATCACTGGTCTAGATCATCCTGACCTAGATCATACAACCTGTAGGTGCCCAAAGTGGGGCTTCAGCCCAGGTCTTCTTGGTTCCAAGGCTAGTTTTTTATCCAAGCTTCTTCTCTTCAAATCAGATACCAAGAAGATATGATAAGAGAATTATAACCCAGGTGATCAAAAGACTTTTAGACTCCAAGCATCAGTTCCAGCTCAGGGGTTGAGGATGGCTTTTGAGTTTAGAGGAAGAGTTTTTGCAATTCTTGCAGCCCATCTTTCCCACCATGTGCTCCATCCCATGGAGGATTCTACGGTCAGCATTTCTAAGTTTTCTTGCTTTTCCCAACAATGGCAAAAGAAACAATGAGTAGAAAACAGCTTCTCTGATCTACTCTGAAGAGCAGGACCCATGAGAAGAATCAGAGACCTAGCTGAAGCAGAGTTTCCACTTGTCACCAGGTGACAATGAGGGAACCCTACCTCCAGAGCTCTGGTTAGCTCTATCTATAGAAATTTTCTCAATTCAAGTCAGCAAACGTGTATTAATGAATTACTTGCTGTAAAACAAAACTCTCTGTACTTGCATTTATATGGTAGGCATTTAATAAATCTTTTTTTTAATAAGGGAGTGAATAAGGTACTTACAATATATTAGTGATAGAGAGGAGAAAATAATGCAAAATGCAAATAAGAATAAGTTATATAAGAAAATTTGAATGGAAGGAGAATCAGGGAGCATAAAAGAAGGTCTTTTGGAAAATAACTCCTGAACTGGACCTCGAAAGAAAAAGATTTCAATAGGTAGATATAGGCTATAGTAGGAAAAAGATTACTGAGTCCAAATCCCATTGTTGTTGCTGTTCAGGTATTTTTCAGTTATGTTTGACTTTTCATGACCCCATTTGGGGTTTTCTTGGCAAAAATACTAGAGTGTTTTGTTATTTCCTTCTGTCACTCATGAGAAACTGAGGCAAACAGGGTGAGTGAAGTGGTTTGCCCAGGATCACACAGCTAGTGTCTGAGGCCAGATTTGAACTCAGGAAGATAAATAAGTATTTCCGATTTTGGGCTTGGCACTCTATCCACTGTGTCACCTAGCTGCCCTGAAATCCCATTACTGACACTCAATTTCATGGGCAAACATTTCCTGAGCCTCAGTTTCCTCATCTGAAAAAAAAGGTGATAATAATTAATAATAATAATACTTTTAGCTGTTGCCTCATGGTGGAAAGTCAGCTGAACTGTGGGAGTCAGGAATCCAGTTCCAGTTCTGCAATTAACTTACATTGTGACTTTGAGTCACTCTAATTCCAAGTTCAACTACTTTAATAAATCTACTTCCTTCTAGCTTTCAAGAGAGAGACTTTTGCTGATCACGTCTCAGAGTTTGTTGAACACACACATCTATGGTCACTTTACACACCAGATGGCTCATGTCCTTTCCCTGCCTTTGGTATCAAGTCAGCAAACATTTGTAAAGACCTACTATGTGTCAGGCACTGTGTGAAGCACTGGGGGTTCAGAGAAAGGCCAGCAATCGAGATGGACACCTTAAGATAACCATTAGGAGGAGGGCATTAAAATCAAGGGGATTGGGAAAGGCTTCCAGTAGAAATGGGATTTTAGCTGGAATTTGAAGGAAGCCATTGAACTGAGAATAGGAAGGGGAGTGTTCCCAGAAGAAGAGGAGATGGAGCATTTTGTGTGAGGGAGAGCCAGGAGGCCGTGCCCTGGATTGAAGGATATGGGGGGAGCAATGTCTGGAAAGGCAGGGTACCAGGGAAGGGAGCAGGCTGTGAAGGGTATTAAATATCAAGTGGAGGATTTTGTACTTGATCCTGGAGTAGCCAAAGTCAGGTTGTCTGGAAGAATCTAATACAAAGCTGGAGGAACCCTTCAAAGGTCATTTAATCCAGCTCCCCTATTTGAAAATGAAAAAGTAACATGCAGAGAGAAACAGCTTGTTCAGAGTCACCTGGTGTGAAGCAAAAATAAATAAATCAGAGACAATTCCCAGGGACCGTTTTTTCCTTCTCTCTCAATCCCCCTCTCCCTCCACTCCACCATGCAGTTATGATGTCCAGTGCTTGGGACCTCCTTGACCACTAGCCTAACCCTGGGCCCTGGATCTCACCAGCCTGGTTCCTCTGGGCTCCCATGGCTCAGACATCACCCAAGCTTTGATAAAACCCTGCCTTCTGCTTGATGTTAAATTGTCTCCTGGGTCAACCAGAGGGAACTGGAGGAAGGCGAGAAAGGCCACACAGGGAATTGGAGGAAGGCGAGAAAGGACACACAGGATTTAGGGTCAGATGTCCTGGGTTCAAATCCCAGTTTACAAGCTGGTGCACTGTATACATGTGTCACTTTCAGCTCTTTGATTCTCCTGTTAGTGACAGCTGGGTGATTCAATGGAGAAAAACAGTTTGAGGACCCAGATATTTAGCAGGAAGAAGCATAACAGCTGTCTGCAAGTGTGTGAATGGCTATCACACAGGAAAAAGGTTTGATTTATTTTGTTTGTTCTAAGATGCCCCAGTTGTAATGGACAGGATAGACCTGAATTCAAATCCTGCTTCAGACACTGACCACCTGTGTGACTCTAGTCTCTCTGAGACATCTGTAAAATGGGAATAACAATAGTACCTGTTATATATACAGGCTTGTTGTGAGAATCAAATGATATAAATGTCTGTTATATAAATGCTAGCGATTATCCACAAAATGGGGATAATACTTTTCCCATCTCCCTCATAGAGTTATTGTGAAGAAAAAATTTTGCAGATCTTGCAACACCATCTATGTATGTTTAAGAAAAAAAAGACAGATGTAATTTCCAGAGCTGGAAGGGAATCTTCATAATTAAGTAGTCTAACCTCTTATTGAAAAGTAGTGATACTTTGGACAGAGCTTTGGCTCAGGAATTGGAGGACTTGGGTTCAAATCTCACCTGGGATGCTTACCTTAAGCAAATCTTGTACCTCCCTGAACTGCATTTCATCCTCTGTTACATGACAGGATTTGACAAGATGATCTCTTGGTGCCCTCCAGTGCTATAACTGTCATCCAGTTAGATGAATAATGAAGCAATTTGGGGCATAAAAGCCAGCTCAGGATGGACCTTTCCCCCATATGACATTACAGCCACCAAGCTGAGGCTGCCCAAGTGGAGGTTCTCCAGGGGCAAACGCCACACAGTTTGGATGGTGAAGGAAGCCAAAAGATATGGTGGTTCTCTGCTGAGTTCTACTGTGCAGCTCCAGAAAGCCTGAGATGTGTTAGGGGCAGCTCACCTATCAGGACCATTTACCTTTTGATGTCAATATGTTCAGCCTTTGTGAAAGGAAATGGAAAAACTGCTTTCTGCAAATAACGTTGCCAGACACAATTCAGTGAACCTCAGAAGGCTTTTTGGTTAGTAGTTTGTCTCTAGGACTCCCACATCCCCTTCCCCACCCTTCCCCTTTCTGTGGTCTGTTGCTCACGGTCTCTTGCTTCTCTAGATGGCAGGAAACTTTGCAAAGTTATGGTAAGACAGCACAGGAAGGGGCTCAATGAAGGCCTAGTCAGAGCACAGAGCTGACCAAGGATTCCCAGCCTTGTTTTTACCACTGGCTCCCTAGGTGGTCCCAACAAGTCCCCTTTCCCCTCAATTTTTACTTCCTCATCTGTGCAGTCTCAGGCTTATACTCAAGATTGATCATCATTAATATTAACAACAATAATTCTAATTAATTTTAATTTAGTTTTAATTTAATTTAAATTAGTTTTAAATTTAACAATTTAATTACTTTTATGCAAAATTTAATTTAAAAAAAAGCAAGAATGCACCAGCCCTGTAGTCAGAAGGACCTGAGTTCAAATCTGGTCTCAGACACTTACCATTCCCTAGCTGTGTGACCCTGGGCAAGTCACTAAACCTCAATTGCCTCAGCAAAAAGCAAAAAAATAAAAATAAAAAAATAAAAAAATGATCAGTTTCAACAGGTCTGTTGTCATACTCTCCACAGTATTCTGGAACATGTGGTTCTAAGATGCATTAGTAGGAGTACAAAATACCACCATTTCTGATCCCTACTTCCTCTGCCTCCTATAGAATTCATTATCAGAGATGAGTTCAGGGGTGGCAGAATCAAGTTATAAACTACCTTTCCTCTCCAACGCCACCTCTAATTTCTCTCCAGTAGTTAGAGCTGTAAATCTGTATAGAAACAGAATTATTATTATTGTTCCTAATAACATCTTCCATTCATGCAGCCCTTTAAATTTTATAGAGCTCCTTCCTCACAGTAAGCTGTGAAGTAAGACAAGGAGTATTATTCCCATTTTACAGCTGAGGAAGATCAATACATCTTTCAGCTTAGTGAGCTTGACTATGTTTTGATGGATGGGAAAGAGCACAGCATTTAAAGTCAGAGGACCTGAATTCAAATCCTGCTTCATGTAGAACTTCAGTTAAGTCATTTTCCCACTCTAGGTCCGTTTCCTCAGCTGCAAAATGAGACTGGGCTAATAAATGAACTAAGTACCCTCCCAGCTGCATCTTTAATCTGGGTTCAGGTTTTGGCTCATTTACAGCCTTTGTGACTTTGGGCAAAATACTAAATTTTTTAGGGTCTGGGTTACTTCAACTGTGATATGAAGTGTTTAATGATTGATTAGGGCAACTAAATGGCGCCAGCATCAGGCCTGGAGTCAGGAAGATTCATTCATCTTGGTGAGATTAAATTTAGCCTCAGACAGTTACTAGTTGTGTGCTCCTGGGCAAGTCATCTCATTTTTTTCATCTGTAAATGAGCCAGAAAGGGAAATGGCAACAACTCTAATGTTTTTGCTAAGAAAATCCTGAATGAGGTCACATAGAATGAGACATGATTGATTGACTGAATAACACTGCACTGGTTGATTCCAACTCTAACCTCTGTGCTCCTGTTTTTAAAAATTGCTATAAATCTATGCAGAAATGAAATTATTATTAACAATAATGACAATAATACCTCTGTAGTCCTTTAAAATTTACAGAACTCCTTCTCATAGTAGCTCTGTGAAGTAAAATTGCTGTAAATCTTTACAGAAACAGAATTATTATTATTATTATTATTATTATTATTAGCAACAATAATAGCTCTGTAGTCCTTTAAAATTTACAGAGCTCCTTCCTCATAGTAACTCTGTGAAGTAAAACAATTATTATTCCTATTTTTCAGATAAAGGAACTGTGTCTAAGAGACTTGCCTTAAAATGAAGTATTTACTGAATGATTCCAACCTTAAATCTATGCTTTTAGTCGAAGAATTTTTTTTTTAATTTTTAAAAAGGATACTCAAAAACTAGTCACTAGTGCCCCCTGGTGATCACAATAGGGAAGGCTCTGGTTGTGGTGTGGGATTACTCTAAGGGTTATAGATCTCAGGAATCTGGGGGGTCATTAATCTACTGCAGATGAGGAAAGGGAAAGACCAAGTCACTTGCTAAAGGCCCTACAGGCATTAGAATCCCTTCTGAATTCTTTCCTCTCCCCTGATGCTGCTAGGTCCTAATTATTTCTTCTGTTATTTGTCCTAGGAAATGTTTCCCCAGATCAGTGTAGCCACTTGTTCAGAAGGATTTGGGCAGTGCTGCTCTGTGTTTTGGTGAGGCATCCAGGTGGCTGCTATCAGGAAGACTTTCAATAATTGTAAATCCCCGAGCAAAAGAGAAATACTAAAAGTACCTGCCATGTAGCATTTCTGTGAGGATCCAATGCATATGTAAAATGTTTTGACAAGGCTTAAGGTGCTCTATAAATGGTATGATTATTAATAAGTCCACTGTTTTCTTTCTTTTTTCTTCCTAGCACATATGTCCCTGTACCCCGAAAAATACAGGTGAAGAGAGAAAAGGTGAGTCAGTGGTGATGGCCCTAGTTGATATTCCTAAAAATGGCGCTTTACAGTTACAAGGGACCTTCATATCTATCCCTTTTCTGATCTTCGTGACAATTCCACAAGTAGCAGAGCCAGGTACTATTATACCCATTTTACCGGTGAGGAATCTGTACCTCAGAGAGGGCATGTGCCTTCGCTAAGGTCGCATATTCTGTTAGTGATGTGGCTTGGACCCCAGCCCGGCTCTTCTCATATCAAGCCTGCTGCTCACATACACATCACATCAAGAACATAACTACATTGTTTTGTGTTGAAAAACAATAAAGTTTAGTAGAGTTGGAATCAAGAAAATTTAGTTTGAATTCAGCCTCTGGCCGTGTGACTCATTGTACATTATTGAACCTAATAAATAAAAGGAGGAGGTTGGACTCATTGATCTCTGAAATCCCTTCCAGAACTAAAGCTGTGGGCCTGTCAGCTGTGGGACATTAGGAACATTCTTGTCTTCCAAGTTTGACACCTGAAAATACTAATTTACTAATTAGTGCTAATTAATACTAAATCATTAATGCTGAGAGCCAGTCAGGAAAAGGGTACAAGGATTAGTGGCTAGGGCCCTTCCCCTCAAAGGCAGCAGATTATGGAGACCTTATCTGGCCTTCCAAACTAGTTATCCATCACCTTGGCCAACAAATGCCAAACTTGAGTTTGCAAACCCCCTGAAGCCGGGGAAAATCTCTCCCTTCCAAGTTCAGTCTCTAACCTTATTACAAGACCTTCACTCAACACTGACTGACTTTCTAGTAAGTAGGGGGCAGGGTGGGGAAGGAGGAACCCATAATATCTACAGAATAATAGTGGTAGAGCTACAAGGGGACTTGGAAATCATCAAATGCAGCCCTTTCATTTTACAGAAGAAGCTGAGTCTAATAGAGTGGGTGAGCCACTTGCTGGGATCCCTTAGCCAACTTAGCTTTGAGCCTGGGTCCCTTTTGGCTGCTATTGCCTAACACACCTGCTTCTCTGGCAGAAAAAATGAGCACCTGCCGTCTCCCTCCATCCTGGGGATGAGAAGGAGGCTCAGTGTGACCTGGGCCCCCCACCCTTCCCTGGGCCCTCCTTGTGGAGCAAAGTCACTGCTGTCTCACCAGGGCACAGAAATCTCACTAATTAGCCTCGAATCCCCTGAGAAGGGAGTCCTGTGGGTTTTCCAAGCACTTCTCTGTCACTGCAATTACAAACGCAGCAGGACGTCTCCAAGCGGTAAAGGAATCTGAAATCCTCTAATTAGTCAGGCTTTTTAAAGAGAAATGGGGGAGGGCAGAGAAGCCCCATCTGTAATTTCTGTGCCTCCTTCTGCTTAGCTCCCAGAGAAGTCTGGAGGGATTGTCAGTCCCCCGGAGTTGGGGTGAGCTCCCAGAGCCGGGTGTGTGTTTGTGCACACGGCATGCGAGTGTATTACTGACTCTTGTAATACTGGAGCTGGGAAGGACCTCGGTGCCAGGTATTGAGCACTTGGAGTCTCTCATCTGATCCCTGAAACAGCTCCGTCAGGGGGTATTGCTGCTTTTATTGTCATTCCTAATTTTCAGTTGGAAAAACTAAAAGTTAGAGATTAGGGGACATGGCCCATAATCACATAGGCGACCTTAGCCAAGCACAGTGGTTACAGGACTTTGCTGCAACATCAAGACATATTTTAGACAATCTTTTGTCAAAAAAAAAGAAAAAAACAGAATCCCAAACCAAAAAAAATGCTAGATATGTATTTATTACTATTGTTTGTCAATTTTTATTAGTGTCTGCTCTGTGGATGTGTGAAAATTCAAACAAAGGATTTTAATGTACTCAGTGGCAAGAGCTAGAACTTGAATCCACAAACCCATCCATCATTCTTTCCACTATGCTGGAAGTTATCAAAGGGCACCTAGTCTGACTCAATGTATGGGAGCTTGGAGTCAGGGAGACTCATGTTCCTGGCCTCAGATATTTTCTACCTGTCACTAGCTATTTGACCCCGTCTGCCTCAGTTTCCTCATCTGTAAAACGAGCTGGAGAAAGAAATGTCAAACCAGTCCAATATCTTTGCCAAGAAAATGCCCAACGGGGTCATGAGCAGTTAGACATGACTGAAAAATGATTGAACAGCAGTATAGGTTACCAGATAGAGAGCTCCATATGGCCCACAATGTTCCTAGTATGGTTCAAACCAGATTAAAATGTAATTGGGAAACACTTTAACAAAGTAAATAAAAATACAATAAAACATAATATGACATTTTAAAACTTCTACGTGGCCCCCAGGGATCCTGCTGTTTGTACTGGTGGCCCCTGTTTCTATTTGACTTTGATTCCTTATTCTAGAGCATGCCATTTTCCTCCTTAGAGCTTAGAAAGCAGAGTCTCACAGCTGAACAGTCTTGAATGTAGGAGAACTAATTCACCTATAAAGGCATTAATTATGAGTGCAGATTGAAACATAATTTTTTCATTTTATTTTTCTTGCTTTTTTTGGACAACATGACTAATACAGAAATATAATTTGCATAATTTCAAATGATTAATGGATATCACTGTACTTGCCTTTTCAATGGGTTAAGGAGGAGTGGGAGGGAGGAAGAGGGGATTTAGAACTCAAAACACTTTTTAAATGAATTTAAAAATAATTACCGGGGGAAAAGAAGTATATTAGAACAAGAAGAGACCTTAGAATACAGTAGGTTAGCAGTGAAAAGGGCCTTACAGAGAACATCCAGCCCTATTCTCTCATTCTAGAGATAGAGAAACCGAGGTCGGGAGCAAATGATCCCACCACAGCTTGGTAGCCAGAGCTAGAATCCAGGTGTTCCAACGACCCTCAGTACTCCTCTAAGACTTTCTTCCCACACCGCCTCATTATTTTGCTGACCAACATGCTGTTCTTCTCTCACCAGATTCTGATCTATCATCCAGCATTCATCAAATATGTCTTTGACAGCTGGCTCCAGGGCCACGGGAGGTACCCATCCACTGGAATTCTCTCTGTGATTCTGTCCCTACATATATGTGATGAGGTAAAACATTTTATTTTTCAATCTGCAGGAAAAAAAGAAAATTATACATACATATATATATATATATATATATATATATATACATATATATATAAAGGTTTAAAAAAAATGCTTCCTGATCATGAGTTGCCAGTCAGATGGGAGAGACAAGTTGGAAATAACTATGTACAAACAAGAGTCCTAAAGGTCAAATCGGGTAAGGCTCCCGCAAAGATCTGCTTTAGCTCACCTGAAGCCAGAAGGAAACGATGAGAAGGGAGAGAGAACTCCAGGTAGGAAGGAGGGCCAGAGAACATGTCAAGAGTTGAATGATGATTGATTTTATGGCCAAGAAAGGATAGGAATTTCATTCATCTTTTTGAATTTTGCCTTAAATATTTTTTTAGAAAGCATATTTTTAGGGATGATGAAAGTCTGGTGTAACTTTCAGGAGCTGGGATGGCTGCTTTGAGGGGAACTTCTCAGCCATAAAAGCTAGCAAAAAAAAGGGGAGATGGAGAGATACTCAATATTCTGAATGAATTTGCCTGCTGGAGTTAGGGAGCACTAGGCAGATGCTGATCTCACCCCTTCTGCCTCAAACTCAACCATAGCTCTGTGTTCTCTCTATTCCCCATCCAGCCCTTACCCCTGTCCCCTACTTCTCCTCCATTTATTCCCAATCCAGGACTCCCAGTCCCATCTCTAGGCCCTATATCTTTCTTCCCTCACCTTCTTTCAGTCCCTTTAGCAAAGTGGAAGACATAGAATCACTGCATCTGAATCAGAGGTTGTGCAATTCAGCCACTCAGGAATGCCTTCTGGCCATGTTCCCACAGGTGCTCATTTAACTTCTGCCTGACCATTTTCTGAGACTGAGAGCTTGAAGCTCTGCTTAATAGAGCTTAATCTACTTAATCCTTTGTACTCATACCATACTTACAGGTCCTTACTCGACCCTTTTCCCCTTTCACCCCCGATCAGAAATGTTTTCCAGGAAGACTCAAGGAACAATGCCCCTGGAAGAGGGATTGAGAGGGAACAGGTGGGATAGATAATCTGAAATTGCTTAGTATGTATGTATAAATTTTCTACTTATGTTTGAACATGTTTCTTCCCCCACCATTCCCTAGAATATAACCTCCTTGAGGGGAAGGGTTGGCTTTTACCCTGCTCTTCCCCCTATCTTATTCCACAGTGTCCAACAGAGAAGAAACTTATAAATAAAATAAATGCACATTTCCCTGAATCACATCTTTTTTGTGTACTTTACTAGGTGGATCTCTATGGTTTTGGGGCAGACAGTAAAGGCAACTGGCATCACTACTGGGAGAATAACCCTTCTGCTGGAGCTTTCCGAAAAACAGGAGTTCATGATGGTGACTTTGAATCTAACGTAACCTCCACTCTCGCATCCCTTCACAAAATACGGATCTTCAAGGGGAGATGACCCCCGGACAGGCCAGAAACTGCAGTGGATCACACTCTGTAATTTCAACCCCTTCCTGCCTTCTTCTTCCGGTTTGGGAACCAGAAGATTGTGATGGGCATCTGGGGTTGTGAATGGCAGCTAGACCAATGGGCTGTAGCTGGGTCACCTTTCTTTGATTTCCTTTGGGAGTACCAGACAATCCTTGAGAATCATCTGTAATGGACTACAAGACAATCCTCGAGAATCAGTAATGGATGAAGAATCTCCGTGCTTGGGATGGGGAGGGTGGGAATTGGGGAGAAGTGGGCAGATGCCAGGTGGGAGCCAAAAGGTTTAACACGAATGCAGCCGCTGCTTTGGCCAGAAATACAGGCCTTGTTTTGAGACATTTGAACAGAGACATTGCATTCCCATTTTCCTGCCACAGAGCAAGGATTTTTCAGTGAAGGTGGGAAGAGACTTTTAAGGAAGATTTCAAATGCACCAGAATCAAGGGAAAAAAATACAACCATCATTATTGTCATAATTTCTTAAAATTGTAATAATTACCTCATTGGTCTGCTTCAGCATTCATGGGGAAAAAAGGCTGGTTTCTTCTAAGTATCTCCCTCCGGCAGACCCGGTGTCTGGCTTCTTGTTTATTAAGATCAAAAGGTCTTTGCTGTCCACTGGTGCCCTGACCCTCACCAGGGAAAAAAAGGACCTCTGGTCTCAAAGCTTTTAGCAAAACAATTATCAGATGCTTCTTAACAGCAGGAGAGGAAAGAATGGGAAGATATAAAAGTCTCTGGTGTAGATCTGGTTGCTCTTATACCATGTTCTCACCATTTGTTTTTTAAAAGCAAATATTATCTTAGAAAGTTGGTTTAAAAGCATATGTTGTGGGAAAATAGATGTTGGTTGAAATCCTCAACTTGGAGCAGACTGGACATTTAATTATTCCAAGTGCCTTTCTATTCTAGAAAGCAACCTGTATTGCTTTGCTAAAATGAGGCAAGAGCCCTATATTAAACTCTTTGGGAAAAGAGAGGACTCAGACCATGGAAACATGACCCCCACCATTGCAGGATTTGCCCTGTATCCTCAAAATTAAAGCACCCATACTTTGCTAGGGGAGGAAAAGGGTGGTGAGAACAGTCAAGAAACTGAGTGACCCAGGGATACTCTAAAGCCAGTTCCTAAATTAGAGCAAAATAAGTCCCGCCATTTCAAAATGTGTTGACCATTTTAAATATATTTAAAAAAAATACCATCCGCCATGGGGCACCTATGCCTTTTGAGGGAGTGTATAGTACTTCGAGACGGTCCAGGTCTTTGAAATACAAACACAGGAGTTGTTTGAATGGGGACAGGGTACCTGCTGCCAGCCACGGTCTGTGCCTCCAGAAGAGAGGTGATTGACAGTGTGGGGGACATGATGTTTATCCTTCTCTGCTGTCTGCTTCTTCCTTTCCTTTCTTGCCCATTTATGTTCTTTCTCAATTATTTATTGATTCTTAGAAAAATGAACTGAAGCTCCACATCTCCAGCTCCATCTTGGGCTTTAATGGTCCCCTCTTCAGCTTTGCCAGGATGCTCAGGCTTCTAGCAGCTTCAAAAACTGCCTGTTTGATTTGCAGGCATGGTGCTTGTTTGGAAGGGCTCCTCCTGAGAAACCACCTGAGGAGTTGTTGGGTGCTTTCTGCTTGGTTTGGGCAAAGCTGCAGCATTGCTCTTGGTTGATTAGGGCCTTGTTTCAGATTGGGCAGAGGAGTACGTGTTATATTGTGGCACGATACCCTTGAGTTACCTGTGATCTCAACCTGAAAGATTCCCTTCCCACAATTCCTCCCATGAAACCTCAGCCTTTGCATCCATTGAGTGTGATTTCAAGTTGCCCACAGGCAAGGTGGTCTGACTTTGGTCCCGCTAGAGAGTTTGCTAGAAATTGGTCCAGACAAGTCAGAGGTTCCTTTAGGTAAGTGTTAGATGACCAGGAATAATGCAAGTAATTGGGCATTTATTCCAATGAATGGCCTTTGGAGTTTGGAAAGAACAGATTCAAGTGTTAGGTGCAGGGATCGGTGGCCAGTGACCAAGGTTCAGGTAACTCCATCATCAGCCCCTGCAGTGACAGGGAGGGATGTCTGAGAGGAGACAGGTCATTGTCTCTGTCCTCTGAGAGGCTATTCAGAGGATAATCAAAGTTAGAAACTCTGACTGTGAGTCCCTGTACAATTTAACAGAATTTGGGGATTTTTTTTTTTGCAAGGCAATTGGAGTTAAATGACTTGCCCAGAGGTGTTAAGTATCTGTGGTAGGGTTTGAACACAAGTACTCTTGTTGGCTTTTTAAAAGGGAGGAGGAGGGATTTTTCAAGAAGGGTCAGATTTGGGGATTTGGATCAGAACACCCATGTTCGAATCCTGACTTAAATGGGTCACCTAATCTGTGGTCTTCAGTTTCCTTCCCCATAAAATGAGATGGTTAGACTAGATTATCTCAGAGATCCATTCCAACACTAGGACTGATGACTTTATTTATCCCATTGTGCCCATTTTAGTCATAGAGGAAGGAATAGAACATTTGGGATGCACTGAACTTTATAATTTTTCTGCCTTTGACAAAAGTTGGATACCTTCTCCTTCCAGAAGGTAACTGGTTACCCCCAGGGCCTTGGACCTTCTGGTTTTAGTGAGAGTCCCCCGTGTTTGAGCATGAAGGACAAAAAGGAAACTTGTCCCACCCACCCAGCATTAATTAAGTGCCTATTCTGAGCCAGGCACTGTGCTAAGTGCTGGAAGTGCAAAAAAAAAAAAAAAAGCAAGAAAAATTCTCTGTTGCTAACTGGAAACCCATCCCTGCTGCTCAAACTGGAAGCTGTATTGTAGTATTTGAATCATGACTGATGGGTGTGGACCGGTGCCGTGCGGCGATTCTCTCCTGATTCTCAGCCCAGCCCAGGAAGCACCTGGACCAGCATGAACTGAACATCTGGCTGTGCACTGTTCTCCCCTCACACAGTTGCTTAAGCACTTCTGGACAGGATTCACTCTCAAAGCCAAAGTTTCTTAAGCACTTTTTATTAAAAGAAAAAAAAAAGTCTTTGCTGCACCCCTGGCTTTGTTTCAACTCTGTCTTAATCTTTATTTGCTTTCTTGCTATGCAGTAGCAGTTGATAAACATTTTGAATGAAGAGAAAAGAGTCTGAGCAGCTCAGATCTCGGCAATATTTTATTTATTGTTAAACGTTTTCGATGATTCAATCAGAATAAATAATAAAGAACTATTTTATTGCCTTTTAACTGTACTTCTGGCTTTGTCTGAAATTATCAAATATCTTTATTTACTTTTTTTTCAATTAACAAAAATCTATTTTCTTCTTAATGAAAAGAAAAAAGAAAAAAGATCCCTTGGGGGGAAAAAAATATGTAGTCAGATAAAACAAATCCTCACATTTAGCTGTGACCAAAATGTATCTTTTGATCTGAATGCTGAGTCTAAAGTTTCTATCTTCTACTCCCATTCTCCACCCTCTCCATCTTCCTTTAAAAATGTTTTCATTTACCTATTGGGTCAAAACAAAAGTTGGGTTCCTTTTCCAGAGAAAGTGGATAAAAGATGGGTTCTTTAAGCCTAAGGTCTTCTTCAGCAACATAATACCTCACAGCCTATCTTTTGGTCCTTCATTCAGAGGGACTCCTGAGTTTTAAGGATTGTAGGCCCAGTAGAAAGAGTTCTGGATTGGGTCAGTCAAGTTTTATCTCTGATACTGCCATCTGTGTGACTGCCACTGAGTTACTTCCTTGGTGGGCTTCAGTCTCCTCATCTGTAAAAGGAAGGGCTTGGACCAGAGGATTTTAGAAGTCCCTTCCAACTGTGAACCTCTAAGACACAAACAAACCAAGGACTATGGAAATTTCCAAGGGAGAAGTCACACAAGCTTGGTAAATAAGAACCTTAAAGTGAATTTCATTTCTCCTTGTGAGAAATTGGAGATGGAGTGAGAAAACTGTAGGAGATGAACTGATGTTAAATTGGTGAATTGGTGCTAAATCCAAGCCATTCCATTACATCTTTAAGGTCTCTTCCTACCCTAAAATATACATTTAAGATTATATTTATAATGAGGATGATAATGATAATGGCTATTTCTATAACTTTTTATGGTTTATAAATTGCTTTACATATGTCTATTCATTTGATTCTCACAACCACTATGTAAGTTAGCGGCTATTATTATCCTTAATTTACAGGTAAGGAAGCTGAGGCTGAGAGGTTAAGTAATTTGCCCAGAGTCACAAAGCTAAGTGCATGAGGTATGGTTTGAACTCAGATCCTAGTCCAACACAAAATGTACACTTTGTATATATACTTCACTGATTAAGTTAATTTAATTTGGCAATTTAATTGAATTATTTATTAAATGTCTAATATGGTAATATATTGTGCCTGCTTATCTGATTTAATCATTGCATAAACTGTACTTCTGGCTTTGTTTGAAATGATCAAGTATCTTTACTTTTTTTTTCAATTAACAAAAATCTATTTTCTTCTTAATGAAAAGAAAAAAGATCCCTCAAGATTTTGAGGGGAAAAAATATGTAGTCAGATAAAACAAATCCTCACATTTGGCTGTGTTGATTAATTGTATCCAATTCTTCATAATCCCATTTAGGGTTTTCTTGACAAAGATTTCCTTCTCCAGCTCATTTTACAGATAAGGAAACTGAGGCAAACAGTTCAGTGACTTGCTCAGGATCACACAGCTAGTATCAGAAATCAGATTTGAATTCAGGTTCTCCAGACTCCAGGGCTGGTGTATCCATTGTACCACCTAGCTGCCTATTATAAACTAAATAGTGCAACAGAAACACTAATTACCTTTACTTCTCATTGCAATCAAACTTTAATAAAGCATGCATTCAATATCTTCCAAAAACATACCACTACCATCTTGCCATTTTTAAGAGGTTCCCATAAGTTGATTTCCTATGGACTAAACCAAGTTCCTTCTTTGCCAATCATCCAGAGGTCTTGTGTCTTCCTCTGGGATGGTCTTTGGCCAGTCTCCAAATCCCTATTACCCTTATTATGTGGACACTCTCCAGTCTTAAATGTGGGGAGTAGAGGAACCAGCCACACTCAATTTAGGAACAGGCTGAGGACTAGAATTCCAGGGAAATGTTTTATACTTTGAGCTAAAGTTATTTATCACATAATTTAATTGATACTTCTTTTACTTCAAAATTACTGACAATTACTTATAATACTTTCTCACTGATGGTCTGTTTTATCAGATCTACATACAGAGCTGTTATTACATCAGACCATACAGATGTTTATCTTACTGTTGAGAATCAACTTAAAGAAAAATATACTGGATAATTCAATCACAAAATGAAGGTTAAACAAAATGACATCAGTGATACTAAGTTCCCACACTAACTTGAGGTAATAGAATTTATTCCTACCACATCCATAGTTATACTAAGTTGACAAACATCCCTGCTATCTTACTGAAATATTGAAATTTATTCTCATGACAAATATGTGCTAGAAACTGTTAGGCACTGTCAATATAAAGATAATGAAAGCCCTTACGGAGCTTACATTTTACTGGAAGAAAAAAACCTATAGATAATTTTTTTTTAATCTATAAAGTTGGGCAGGTAGGTGACACAGTGGAGAGAGCACCTGCCCTGGAGTCAGGAGCACCTGAATTCAAACACTGGCTTAACATTTACTGCCTTGTGACCCTGGATAAACTACTTCATCCCAGTTGCTATGTATGTATGTGAATGAATATGTATATATGTATAAAATACACAAAGTAACAGAGAAATGTAGGGGGTGAGCAGGCAAAACTTGGGGTTCTAAAGGTAATTCTATATATGTGGCAGAAACTTTTGGCAATGTTAGGATAGGAGGACACAGGATGCTTATAAAGGTAAATGTTTAACAAATGCTTTTGCAGAAAAAAAAAAATCTGTCCAAGACATACCTCTAAGTTTAATCAGCATCATTACATGCATTTTATGTATTACTTTTTTAAGTCTGGACAATCAACATCACTATATCCAGATCTGAAATATACGGGCTCACAAGTGAAAATTTAACAAGCTGATATTGCACCCTCGCAGGGGAAAGAGAGGTTGAGGGCTAGAAAGGGTCCAAGCAATTAATAAGCATTTATTGAGTCAAACATCAAAAACAATGCTTCTGTTTTTGGAGAGGTTCAAGAGGCCAATTTATAAATAAATAATAAATTGAAGAAAGGAAGGTAACCTTGTTAGGAAAATGACTGGGGAGAAATGAATCATCTTTGTAGAGGGCCTCCTTCACCATTTTATCCATTTAATCCATATCAGCATTGTACCTAACACCATGTGGGAACAGAGAAGGTTATGTCTGGAGGGAAATACATTTTGCTCCTGTCTGAGGACAAAATGGGATTTTCAGAGGAAACAACTTCAGAAGCCACGGACTCCAACCTCTACCTGAACAAGAGATGTCTCTACAGCCTCCCTAAGAAGAGCTCACCTGGTCTCTGTTTTCCAGGACTTCTGCTGAAAGGGAACTTCCTACTTACTTTCCTGGCAAATAAAAACATCATGCCGCGATCCTCTTTAAAAATAAAGAACAATCAACAACAAAAACTTACTGGAGAGGTTCAGTCCATTTTGGGTAATTTGTTAGGAAATTCTTCTTTCCAAGGACTCAGTCTTTGCCTAGAAGCAATAGTTGGACATTGAATCTGGAGTCAGGAAGATCTGAGTTAAGTGAGATCAAATTTAGCTCAGACTCAATATTTGTAAAGCACTTAACAAGCATGTCATTATTGCTTGCTTGCTTCCTTCCTCTTAATTGACTTCCAATGCTCCTCAGCTTCCACCAGGTTTGCAAGGATAGGTATCATGAGTCTTAGGCAGCTGGGGAGGGACACACAGTAAGCAGGCACCTGTTGGGTTGCTATTTGACTGTGCAGGTTCCCCTTAATTTAAAGTCTCTCTTATTGAGCTGTAAATACAACTCACTGGCTATGCCCCGTTTCCTGATTTGGTTCCTTTTCTAATGATCTCCTTTATTTACCTCCTGCCCAAGCTCAGGGGAACAGTTAAGACTTTCCTTCTAGGCCAGTTTTCTGTGCTTGGTAGATTTATAACTCCTTTAAGCACTTGGCAAGCGTGGAGAAGCTCAGCCCCTGTCTCTGGGGCAGGCTCCATCCCCAGCCCTGGCTTCCTAAGAGCATCATTAGAGACATTTGCTGCTTGCAGGGGCTGCTTGGACCTAGTTCTGTCCCGCTGGCATTAATTAAGGCTCGACTTACCAGGGCTATTCTTCCTCCCCAAGGCTTTGAGACTGAGCATTTTCATCAACCATAATGGCCATTCTGTAGGATAAATCCAGGAGCAGCTGCTCATGTCAAGCCTGAGACCCACAGGGGAGGTTGGCAAGGCCTTTTCCATAATGCTCAGCTAAAACAGGAGACAGACAGACCCAGTAATTCTGGGCAGAATGGCTTTGTTAGAACCAGGGCTTTGATTTTTAAAAATTAAGAAAAGTAATCTATTTAAGAAAAATAAATAGCTAACATGTATACGGTGCTCAAAGGTTTGCAAAGTGCTTTACAAATTTTTCATTTTGTGTTTACAACAACTATTGCTAATCCCATTTAACAGATGGGTTAATTGAGTCAGAGAAAGGTCAGGTGGTACCCAGGATTCTTCCAACTGGCAAGTTTCTGAAGCCAGAATTGAAGTTGGGTGTTCTAGATGCCAAGTCCAGCACTCTACCCACTGAGCACTTAGCTGCCTCAGTCTGATAGAGTCCCAGCAATACAAATTCTTCCTCTTTCCAAAGGACTTTCAGGCTTATAAACCAATTTCCACATCCCAGTGAAGTGGGTACCTTGAGGGTTCTTAATTCCTTTTTCCAAATGAGGAAACAGGCCTGGAGAAGCAAATAGTCATATAGCTGGTAAATAGTTAGGGGCCAGCAAAGCTGTCTTAAATCTTTTCCTATGACTGTAGGGCCTTAGAAGGTGCTTCCACTCTCTGATCCACAAGTTTCCTCCTTTGGATAGGGATGGAGCCTGAACTAAGCAGCTTCCAACCATGGGAGAGAAAGGAGGAGAAGAGTTAGCACATTCACTTATTAAAATCAATTCACCTTTAAAATGTCTTAAAGTTCCTCACTGATCAATATGTTTGATCTTCACAGATATGCTCAAGTTGCCCCGATAAAGACTGACTGCAGTCAGCATTTTCACATATGAACACACCTGCAATGAAGGCATAAGTTCTTCCTCTAATTTTATGTAACTTTATTCCTCTCGCTTTATCTCCACAGCAGAATGGAGAGAACTCACCTATGAATGAATTTTTATAAAACTCAGTTTATTAAGCACTTATTATGGGCCAAGCATTATGCTAAATGCTGGGGGTACAAATAGAAAAAAAGAGACAGTAACTGCTCTCAAGAAGCTTGTGTTTTATTTGGGGGAGATAATAAATAAGAGAAGGTCAGCTACAGGGCTGATGGCAAGACCCAGGGATGCCAGAGTTCAGATGATGGGGCCAAAGGTCTTCAGAGCATAGAGACAGAGCAGATGGTAAGTCCTGGTGGGCCTTCATCTCATTGGAAGAAAGAGTCTGTGGGTACAAGCCATGGGAGCAATTAGGCAGCTGGGACAAGTTCTGAGCAGCCTGGGCCAGGGGCTCTGCCCACTGCCAGCAGTATGGGTTCCTAGATATCCAAGAGCAACAGGTGGTGAGGAGGGGATGCCATGCCCGCTGTAAAACTGATTCCTCCCCTCTTGGGACATTTTAGCCCCTGTGAGGATTTACACAGAAAAATCCAATTAATTTGAACCCAACTGTAGGTATTTTTAACTCTCTAACAGGTTGAGTTCCAAATATGTTTTTTTAAGATGGTCTTTTGAAATTCAAGACCACATTTTCTCACAGAAACAAAGTTATCTCCATGTGTTATGTTTCTCAGCCAGCCCACAGCATTCTGTTCAATTCAAACAACATACCTGAAATATACTACTCAGAGTACCAGCCTGAGTCCTGGGTCCTGAGAGCTGAGTGGTAAGGGGATGAGGGAAAGCTGTATTCCTTCCTTTTTGGGTTCAGGGATGAATGCCAAGTAAAATTTTAAAATAAAAGAATGCCCACTGCCCATACTCCTTTATTTTACCCTCCCCAGGCTTGTAATGTGAATTCATCAACCCTTATGGAAAGGAAAAAAGGAAGGAAGAAAGGAAGAAAAGAAAGAAGGGAGGGAGGAAGGAAGGAAGGAAGGAAGGAAGGAAGGAAGGAAGGAAGGAAGG
>JAJPUD010011791.1:9314-27846 GCA_023553655.1 Myrmecobius fasciatus
AGAGAGAGAGAGAGAGAGAGAGAGAGAGAGAGAGAGAGAGAGAGAGAAAGAGAGAGACAAAGACAGAGAGAGAAAGACAGAGAGTCAGAAAGAGAGATAACTACAGGGAGACAGAGAGAAAAAAAGAGACAGAGACAGAGAGACAGACAGAGACAAACAGAGAGAGAGAGATGTATTAGAAGATGTATGTTTAAATTTAGATTCAACAGAGAAAAAATGAGAAATTGTTTAGCTGAACCGAGAAACTAGATGCACTTGTCTCACTCGAATTATTCACCTGAATCAATCATATCAATCATGTAATTTTACCTGGTTTAATGTTATATAATATACCTTCTGTTAATAGGGAGCTTCCTATTCTTAAATTGCTTGACTCACTAATACCTCTTCCCCCTTTCCATACTGCAGACAGCTTAGAATACAGTAAAACTGATATCCTAAAAATCTAAGAAGAAATGGGAAAAGAGGCATCCATTGTACAATGTGAATCTATTTAGGGAGAGTCAGAATATTTCTACATAGAAAGAAAAGTTAAACAAGAAATCATCACAGCCTGTATTATGAAATAATTAGAAAAGTTTTCACTAGCAATTTATAACTGAAATTACACTGATTGGGTGGCTAAAATTTTGACCTATATAGTTTTGGCAACTGCATCTTGTAAGGCTTATTAGTGAGATAATACATCTCAATTAATTGCATATGGGCAGCATGATATGTAGAGACAATTTATTCCTTTTAATTAAAGTTTTTTATGAGACATTAATTCAGAGAGGAAAAGTGAACTTCAGAATTGAATTCAGAGGGGAAAAGTGACAATTTTACAATGTATTGGGGGTGATACAAAATAGAAACAATAACAAAATAGAATCATAATCAAACTTATTTCCTCAGTTGCTTGGAGTCATGAATGGTGACATGAGGTGTACCATCACATGAAGTAAGGTAAAGGATTGTCAGTATAAGAAATTTGTTACTTAATACATGTGTGACTTTTGGTTAACCCCAAAGATGTTAAATGACAATTTGTGTGAGTTTAAATTTCCTCATCTGTTGTACTAATTGACCTCTAAAATTTCTTCCACATTTAAGCATATGATCAAAACATCCCTGGAATGGTACATTAAAGAAGAATTAAATATATTCTATGTGACCACAAATACAGGGCAATTAGGTGGCACAATGGGTAGAACACTTGGCATAAAGTGCAAGTATGCATAAAGACCAAAATGCAAATATGATTGCAAAATATCCTAGCTGTGTAATTCTGAAAAAGTCACCTAACGCCTGGATAAAACTAGAGAAAGAAATGGCAAACCACTCCATTAATTTATTTTATTTATTTATTTATTTTGGGTGAGGCAATTGGGGTAAAGTGACTTGCCCAGGATCACACAACCAGGAAGTGTTAAGTATCTGAGACCAGATTTGAACTCAGGTTCTCCTGACTTCAGGACTGGTGTTCTATCTACTTCATCCATTGAGAAGATCACAAAGAATCAGATATGAATGAATAATTGAAAAACAATCAAAATTAGACCTCAAAAGACAAAGTAATAACAACTGTTGAAATTTGAAAAAAAGACAAATGTCTTGATGTCACCAAAAAACTATCACAATAAAAGCTATTTCAATGTGGAATAAGCTACTTTGGGGATAGGGTTTTCCCTCTCATTGGCAGTCATTAATAGAAATTTGTATGACAAGCTGTTGGGTGTATTCTAGGGGAAATTCTTTTTCTGATGTGGATAAGGTTAGATGACTGTTGAGGTACTTACAAAATTGAAAATTCTTTGATTTTCTTATTCTATGATAGATAGATACATGCAAGAATGAAAGGAGAGTTTACTTAATAGTTAAGGAATAAAGAGAAAGGGAATTGTATTTAGTTTCAAATTTATTTTTCTTCAAGATTATAAACAGCAATGTAAGAATTATGATATAACAGATGGACAGTCTGATGAGTTTTGTAGTACCCATAAATTAATAGGAATGCCTTTAGTATTCTTGTTGGAGTTTCTGTGGAAAGATATGAAAAAAATAATACAAAGTGAAAAGGTCAGACTGGTTGAAATCTCATTGGTGGAAACAGGCAGAACATACACTAGTTAAATTATGGCTTTGCTAAAAATCCCAGATTATTAGTTCCTCAAAGGTATTGGTAAAGTCTTATACCATTTTGTTTTTGTTTTCCTTTTATTTATTCTTCTTAGTGTCAAACACAATAGACACTTAAAAATATTTGAATTTTTTGACTCACTTTACTCTTTGTTCTACTGCAGTCTCATTTTGGTAGTTCCAGATATCATAGTATCTTTCATTATACTGACATGGCAAAATATGATGGCATGAAATACTCAATGAGTATTTTTTAAAAATTGTCTTGGATCATTTTATTGCTGAGTTTATTTAAGTGATTCACAGCTGAATACCTTACAGTACTGTTTTTTTAAATAACTTCTTATTTTCAAAATACATATAAAGACAATTCACAACTTTCATCCCTGCAAAACCTTGCATTCCAAATTTTATCTCCCTCTCCTCTCCCCACCCTCTCCCCCAAACATCAAGTAATCCAATATATGCCAAACATGTGCAATTCTTATACACAATTCCATAATTATCATGCTGTACAAGAAAAAATCAGATCAAAAAGAAAAAAAAAGAGAAAGAAAACAAAAAACAAGCAATAAAAAATAAAAAGGTAAAAATATTATGCTATGATCCACATTTAGGTCCCAATAGTCCTCTCTCTGGATGCAGATGGCTGTATCACAAATCTCTTGGAATTGGTTTAAACCACCTCATTGTTGAAAACAGCCACTTCTATCACAATTGATCATCGCATAATCTTGTTACTGTGTACCATGTTCTTGTGATTCTACTTACTTCATTTAACATCATTGGCTCTCCAGGTCTTTCTGAAATTATCCTGCTGATCATTTCTTATAGAACAATAATATTCCATGACATTCATATACCATAACTTATTCTGCCATTCTATGAGTATTTTTTAAAACACAATTATGTTGAGTGTAGTAGTATAGAACAAAATTGTGTTCTTTTGTTTGAATTCAAGATAGTAAGAAGTTTTCTTCCCTTTACAAAACAAAAACAGCATAGTTTGATTCCCATAAGCATTAGATTTTTTATTTTATTTTTAAAATGTCAATAATTATGAGACTACTCACTAGTGTGGTAAGATCTTTGTGATTAGAGTCAGAGTAACTATTTTCAAATATGAACTCTGTCTTTTGGGACAAGTAAAATCCCTATCTAATTCTAAGAAAGTTATTTAACTTTTGTTAGTGTTAGATTCTTCATTTGTAAAATAAGGACAGCAGCAATAATTTACATGATATACTTCAAGGGTTGCGGTAAAGCTGAAGCAACTTTGCAATAGTAAGTAAATGGACAAAGAGCTAACTTTGGGGCAAGAAAACCTGGCTTCAAGTTTTGCCACCAATATATGCTTTATGACACTGAGATTTATTTAACCTTTAAGCGACCAGGGCAATTCCTCAAGATGATATATTTCAGAATAGGTACAAATCTGTATCACCATCTTTCTCATTAAGATTTCCTTAAATAGAGGAAATCACAAATCCATCCATTATAAGTATTATAGTAATGCATATTATTATTAATGTATGTGAAGTACTTTGCAACTCTAAATGATAGTGATAAGTGCTAGATCTATAATTTTTGTGAAAAGGAGAAATTCCAGGCCAGGAAATTGCTTTTCTAAGACAGAACTATATCTGCTCAGTATTTTAAAATCTTAGAAAATTGGCTAGAAACCTAAGAGATTAAGTAACTTCCCTAGACTCTCAAAACCAGTATACTATAGAAGATGCCCTTAAGTTTTCTTGGTTCTGAAGCCAGCTATCTCTTTAGTATACCATTTTGCTTCTCTAAAATCATATTATTATTATTATTATAAACCATCATGATTTATACCACCATTGTAGAGAGGGAAAAACTTAAAAGTCCAAGCTGTGTTTTTCTTTGTTCTTTTCCTTTCTAGACAGTTGGGGTTAAGTGACTTGTCCAGGGTCTTACAGCTAGTAAGTGTCATATCTGAAGCTGCATTTGAAATCGGGTCCTGACTCCAGGGCCAGTGCTACATACATTGTACCATCTAAGCTGTGTTCTTGATCAATATTTCTGGTAATATCTTTTGATCTTCAGAATAATCAGATAGTCTTTTATATCTGAATTAGAGTTCAAGTACAATTACTCCATAAGCTCAATAATCAATAATATTAACTTCATATAACTTTCAAATTTAATTACAGGTAATTTTCAAATCTGACAAAAATTGTTTTATCAAAGACATCCTCAAATTATAATGTCCCCAATATAGTATAGTACAACAGATAATAGAGCTCTGGGTCTAAAATCAGGAATAGCTAAATTCAAATTTGGCTTCAGACAATTAAAAATGTGTGACCCTGCTTAAATTACTTATCCTTGACTTGCTCCAGTTTTATCAATTGTAAAGGGAGATAATGACATTTGCCTCTCCTTAAATGGTTGTTGTGAGGATAAACTTAGATAATATTTGGAAATTACTTGACACAGTTTTTGGCACATAGTAGGTAGTATATAAAGTCTTATCATCTTCCCTGGACTCCCGCTTACCACTAGCCTCAGTTTCAGATAAATAAGGTAAACATGGTGGGTACTTCTAGGCTAATACAGATTACCAAGTTTAAACAGAAAGTTTTAGCTTGCACCACCTAAATCCCTCATCTTTATACATATCCTGTAATGGCTCCAGGGCACAAGTATGTAAAATACACCTGGGTAGTGTGCAACAAGTTCATCATAGGTGATTTAAAGCTATCTACATGACTGCTAGACGGTTTCCAGTTAGGTAATGTCAGAGTTACACAGAACTCTCTAGTCTAGCCTTCTTTCTTATGAATAAAGAATTGGCCCTGGGGGTAAATAGTACTGCCATCCAATTTTATATTTTCCCTAGAAAATTGCAAGGTGCAAGGAAAGAGGGGGGAGGTTTGAAGTAATCTCCTCCTGTAAAGAGTGGCAATTCTTGACCGCAATCATCAGGAGAGAGAAATCTGACTGTAAGTGTGAAAAAAATATTCAAGAGAAAATTGCTCTCCTGATGTTTTCTATCGCTGGTATAGGAGGCCAAGCAAGCAGTCAAGTCATGCAAGGAAAGTTAATTGCCTAGGAAACTTGTATCAAAAGAATAAAGCAGGGGGAAATCATGATATTAGAATCCAGATATAAATTAGCAAAAAGAGAATTAGTGAATTGTAGTTGAGTTAAATATGGAAGAAACTATGAAACACTAATAAAAATATGAAAGCATACTTTTGAATTAGAAATGCTCTTACATGATGGGAAATTATGATTTTTAAGAACTGTGAGCTAATAAGGTTGGGAGTTTCTACACATCTTTACAAAAAATTTTAATCTTCTATTACTGCTAAACTATACTACTGTTTAAATTTGATTACTGGATTTGGAATTGGGAGCATTCATTTTGTATTCTGTCTCAGCCACTAATAGCTGCATGGGCAAGATTTTGGGACCTCGTTTTCCTATTTCTAAAATGAGGAGATTTTTTACAATAATCTTTAAAGTCTCTTTCAAAACTTAATCTATGATCATTTGTTAGACTAAAGGAGCTAACAGAATTTAAACAGTGGATCTAGAAGTACTAAGATAGTAGAATTTTCTTTAAAGGTCCTATAATATTTCTAGGTATATAAAAAATAACCATATAGTAGCATGTTTCTTGATCAAAAAGAGGGTTGGATCTATTGCCTGAACTTTGAATTTACTTGATTTCTTTATATCAAAAAATAAAAATAAAAATAAAACATCACAAAAATAAACAGTGAAAGAAAGAGCAAACCTCTTCTTCATAGCATCATTGTTTGGAATGTTAGATCTGAATGCTCTGCCAAGATCAATGTCTGGGTTAAGTTCTACGACTAATCCTTTTAATTGTAAAATTGTGCTCCAAGAAAGTTTTTTTTGTTTTTGTTTTTGTTTTTTTGTTTTTGTTTTTTTCGTTTTTTTGCTGAGGCAGTTGGGGTTAAGTGACTTGCCCAAGGTCACACAGCTAAGAAGTGTTAAGCATCTGAGCCCAGATTTGAACTCTCCTGATTTCAGGATTGGTCCTCTATCCACTGTGCAACATACTTGCCCTTCCACTGAAGTCTTAAATTTGAAAAAGTTTTATCAGGTCCTGGCCAATTTGAAAATTTTTGAATTTGAGTACATGGATGGCATTGTTTTTTTTATCCATGGTGTAGTCTAAGTTAGGAGAGGTTTAGCAGCAGAGGACTATCATTGGTTAATTAAAATTTTGTTCATGTCAAATAATAAAGACAATTACGACTTAGTGGAAGGGTTGCTATTTTTGAGGAAGGAGAGTCTATACTGATGAAATTATTATAGGTCGTTTGATGTACTAATATAATTTTAAATTATGTCAAACAGTTTATTAAAAGAAAGGACAAATGGCTAAAATACGCACTGTGCCCGAACACATTTTGAAACTAAGCATAAATTTTCTTACTTTTTTTTTTTTTTTGTTTACTTATGTTGTTTTGTTTCTAAAGGCTGGTGTTTCTTTGGATATAAGGAACTCTAACCAAGTAATTTCTACTGTGTTTAGATATTAGCCCTTCTGCAAGTTACAGTCTTGAATTGTATAAAGCACTGAGAATTGAAGTGATTTTTACTATCTTAAACTATCAGTATAAGTCAAAGGCAGGACTTGATCCTGTACTACTTGCCTGTCAGGATGACTATCTACAATAACATTATGCCTCTCATCAGGAAAAGATTAATTTTGTGAAAGTCTAAAATTGGAATTCATTCATGATAAGAACTACCCTTTAGGAAAATGTTGGTCAGAAAAGTCAAGCGACTTATTTTAGTATAAAGATTTAATTTTTGTTAAATTTGAAATCCAAATTCAGGTCTCCTCTCTCTTAATGAGAGCAATAAGGTGGTGAAGTAAATGGGGCCTGGAAACAGGAAGACATGTCCCTGAATTCAAATAACTGAAAAATTAGGGGACAATATAACAAATATAATGAACTCTCTTAATTTAACTGTTTCACTCTTTCTCAAGATTTCCCTAGCACTTAAATTTTATAGTCTATTTTATTTTCTAAAACCTTCTAAGGGAAGAGATTACATAGCTTTTTTGGGTAACCCTTGATGTTTAAAAACAAAAATCATACAAAAAAGCCTCCTTGATTTGCTGTAAATTGTGGGCACTTAATTGCTGAATAAGGTGAGCTCCAAACACAAATTGCTGTTGTCATCAATTATTACCAGCATTATTACTAAAAACAACTAGGATAATAAAAGAAACATTTTACCTGTCAAGAAAGTACAATTAGATAAAGGCAGTACTCTAGTCTTGCTATCCCAATCTGAATAAGATAAATGAAGACTGCAAATTCTTCAGGAAAGTGAGGGACAAGGAAGAATTCATTAGTTTTTCTCTGTTTCCAGGTTTTGAGCAGTGTGGTTGCAGCAACACTAGAATCAGCTCAAACACTTGGTAATCCTAATGCTCTGTGATGTATTTTTATTGTATTATGAGCAGAATCATAGACCTAATGCTAGGAGGGGCTTTAGGCACCATCTAGTCAGACTCACAATTTATTAAGAGAAAACTGAGGGTCAGCAAAATTAAATGAATTGCCTAAGGATACATGGTTTGCAAATGAGATTAGGTCAGATTTGAATATAGATTCTCTAATTGGGAGCCAAGTTTCCTGGTTCTCTCTTCTTATGAAATCACTTAAGGAGCTTGGGTAAACTCTATGGAAAGATCTTATGTTAATGGTTGTTAAGTGTCCCCAGGCAGAAACTTTTTCTAGTTAGACTTATATAGGGAGTTTGTCATTTAAGTACTTTTTTAACTGGCTTTGTTTATATACTTTTAAGTGGGCAATGAAAGTATTTATATAATTTAAACAATAGCAATCCTTCCTTTTATTTCTATATTAGCACTTTGAATTTCTATAGTATCTTTCCCATATATTATTTCATTTGTGTCCTAGAAAAAACCTACAAACAAATCATGTAGCCTATCTAGGAATCAGTTTCTTCACATATAAAACTAGGAGTCTCAACTATGAGGTTCTTTGCAGGTTTTAATTAATATTCTTATCACCTATGTATTTTATCCCACTAATACAGTGCAAGCTTTGTTAAATCTTTTAATATCTCATATAATATTCTGAATATAGTAGTTACTTAACAAATATTGAAATATAGTTAAAGTAATTAGAATATTTTGATTTTTTTCCTTTTCACGTCAAAAATAATTGTTTTTGTAATATGCATGAAACGCTTTTGTACTTTTTCTTTCTTAAGCCAAACTAATAGAAGTTTTATTAGAGAAGGATTATGATCCTCACTTTTCTCATCTGTAATATGAATTGCAATATCATTCCAGTCCTGATTTTATAATTATGACTCCTTTATACAAATCCTTGAGTTAAATGGGAATATGGAGGCAAAAATACCACTTAATATTTTAATATTGTAGTAATATTCAAAGTAAGATTTGAGTAAGAGTAACTCGGTTTATATTGCAGTACTGCTACTTACAGCTATGTGACATTGGGCATGCTTATGTTTACTTGATCTTCAAAGCAATAAACAACAAAAACAAACAACCATATCAACCTATTATCCTATATTTCTCCTCCCTTTCTCAGTCAAATTCTGGGGAGGCGGAAAAATCCTAACTATTCATAGTATGTCATTTTTCTCCTTTTCCTTTCCTCTGAACCCTCAGAAGATTGGCTTCTGACCTAATTTCTCAACTGAAAATACTCTTTCCAATATTGCCAAAAATAAAATGGCTTTTTCTCAATCTTTATCTTTCTTGTCTTCTTTGCAACATTTGTCACTGTCACCATCTTCTTGTAGATTCTTGTCTTTTTGAATTTTCAGGACTTTTTTTCCTCCCAATTTTCCTACTTATCTTATTTCTTCTCTCTCATTTGCTAAGCCATCACCCATGTCAGGTCTGTTGTGCAGGTGTGTTCCAAAGTTGAATTCTGTCCCTTCTTCTATTTTCTCTTTACACACTATCATGATGATCTCATTAGCTCTCATTTGTTCAGTCTCCATGCATGTGACTCCCATATCTGTTGATCAAACCTTAATCTCTATCCTGAGCTTTGGTTTGCAATCTCAAATGATGATTAGATATTTCAAACAGAAAGTCCTAGGTGGCATCTCAAACTCATTATAACCAAAACAGAATTCATTATTTTCACCTAAAAACTTCTAGTCAATTCATAATTTATATCCTCAAACTCTTCCCTTTTTCAAACTTTACTGTTATTATTTAAAAGATGATCTTTCTTCTAGTTATTCAGATCTGTAACATCAGTGTCATTCTAAGCTCTATGCTGTTACTGATTTCATATTCACAATCAGTTTGCTAATCTCCATGATATATTTTAATAGATTCATTTCTTTCTCCTCTTATAACTAAAATGATGGTTCAGGATAATATTGTCTTTCCTCTGAATTATTAAAATAACATCCGTTTAAATTTCCTTGCCTCAAGCCTCTAATCTATCCTTCACAGAGTTTTCAAAGTGATTTTACTTAAAAAAACAAAACGAACAAACAAAAAAAACCCCATAAATCTGGCCATGTCACTTCCCTTTCCACTCCATTGTAATGAGAGATATCTCCTCCCTGAATTCATGTGATGGCTAACTGTTGCCAAATATATGCTTACTATAATGTGGAGATTATGGAAATTAAAACCTAAGTTATATTATTATACTCAAGCATAGGTTCAGACACAGAGAAAACCTGAACATGGATTAGGACTCTGAAAAAAACTTCTTATTGACAAAATTATGTCAGAGTAATAGATAAACAATTACTTTACATATTGTAATCTTGTATATTCTGCTTAAGCATAAAAAGTAAAGATATATCCATAACCTTATACTTCTTTCAATATCATAAAAGTTTAATAAACTTAAGCAGAGTCATAATCTAATGCATCCCCTAAGGAAGGATGAGTAGAGAACTCTATCAAACAAGATGTATAGGTTAATTAATTTAGGTTATATATTATATCACATTTAGAGGATTTCACAAATAGGCTACTTGAGGGGAAGGATTCACATACCACTACAATAATGAAGAATAAGTATTACAGAAATCCTTCCTTCAACAGGAAACTCATCACTTTGACTGCTTTCTGGATTCTATTTTAGGAATGTAAGTCTTCCCTCATTTCAGGAGTCAGATTTTGGTTAAATAAGATATAAATTATCAAGAAGATAATTTTTAATCAAAATTTGTAGAAGAAACTGTCCTGAGTTCTGAATAATAAAAATATTTATAAAAGGAAATTAACCATTTCCATAACACCATTTTATTTATCCCAACAATTCTTCATCAACTGTGCAAAATCCAGTAGCCCATTATTACTTCTAGAATCAAATATTAACTTTTTTGTTTGACATTTAAAGCTATTTACAGATTGGAACTCTTCTACCTTTCTAGTCACCTTATATTTTACTCCTCTTCTCTCACAGTGTTCTAGTGATGTGGTCTACTTGCTGTTCATCAATATTACACTTTTATACTGCCCAGCCTTCATGCCGGAAGTTTTCTGAAATAGATTGCCAGATTGTAGCTGGTAAGACTCATCTTGAGTTCAAAGCTGATTTTAGACATGTACTACCTGTGTGACTCTGGGCAAGTCACTTAACTATGCTTGCTTCAGTTTCCACATTTATAAAATGAGTTGGAGAAGGAAATGGTGAACCAGTCTAGTATCTTTGCCCAAAAAACCCTAAAGGAGAACACAGTGATTCAGATATTACTGGAAAATGACTGAACAGCAGCAAAGTTTATCTTGACCAGTTGGAAAAACTGTTTTTTTGTTTTGTTTTGTTTTGTTTTGTTTTTTTTGAGACTCTACTATAATACAACTTTAGTCATGGAGTCTTTGCTGGTTCCCTCCTTCCCCTGAACAACTAGGGAACTGTCTCCCAAAATTATTGCATTTTCATTTTGTACATATTCTTATATGTGTTCATATGAGTATGTCTCCTCAATTAGAATGTAAGCTCATCAAAATAAGAACTATTTCACCTTAATCTTTGTATCTCCAAAGCTTGGCACAATGCCTAACAAATATTAATTTCTTAATATATATTCCTTGATTGATTGTAATCTCAAGTGGAGAAGATTTTTAAACATGAATTTCCTATACCTCTGAAATCATAGACCTGAATAAATCATTCCTCAAAAGAATAAACAAGCAAACAAATAAATAGACTCAAACATAGTAAGTGTATTAGAGAGGTTAAATAGAAAATTGTATGTAAAACCCCAAGAAGAAAAAGATATGGATTGTTCCAAAAGCATTCTTCAAACCTATTTGCCCCTTTATGAGTCTTAGAAGTGCCCTACTTTCAGCTGTTTTGTCTATTAAATGGCCATTGAGGTCCCTTCCAGTTCTTAAATTCTATGATTTTTTTTTTTGAATGTGTGACCATGATTACTTAAACAGCTTTTCTCATTAGCAAGGCAAGTTTGCTTCTACTAAATTACAGAGATGCAAGTTTTAGGAAGCTTAGCTGAGAGTAATTCTAGTCCATTGACAAAAAGTCATCTTTTTTCATAATGACCTCTAGCCTGTACAGGGGCAGTTGCTTTACAATTTCTGATGGTTGCTAAGCAATATATGGAGAGTGGGGATAGATTAGGGGGAGGAAGTGACTTCTAGAGTCACTTACCCATTAATTATAATATAGAAACATTATAATAGCATATTACAATAACAATGAGCACTGCACACATTCTCCCATTATGCCTTATAATTCCTCCTCTCCCCACTCCATATCATGGAAGTGAAAGACCTTCTGTATTGTTTTTCATGGAGAAATGACATTTCATTAGCATTTGCTGGTACCAAGGAATAGATTTTTAAGGGAAACAATTAGGTGCTTTATTGCTATCTCTCCTTTTCTTAGAAAGGTTTTCCTTCCTAATTGCTATTGACTCCATTCTTTGAACTATAGAAGCTAACAATAGCATGAGTTTTTCCTATTTGGGGACCTGCTGAAATGTTTTGATGATTGTGTGAAACCCAGAAGAATGTGATCACCGGATACTTAAATGCAAGGAAACTGAAGCCTGTTTTTTTGTGCATATATTTTGAGATTTTTAATATAGATTCATCAGTTTTCCCAGCAGGAAAAAGTAATGCTCTGGAATAAACTCATCTCTCCCCTACTTACAATCCTTACAAAATGTCTGAAAACATTAATAACATAGTCTTCTATGACTACGTTTGTTTTATATTCATTGTAGATGGAGAAACTGAGTTATAAATCAGTTTGTCAACAAACCTTCATCCTAGGCATAAAGTAGAATTCCAATTTAAATAAAAAGGGAAAAAAAGAAACTTATTAAAAAGGAATTGTGTGGTAAACATTGAGTTTAATGCAAAGATTTTTTAAAAATAAAAAGGCAAGAGTCCTTGTATAGGGGGAGATCACTTTCTAATTCACAGAGATAACAATAGAGAAAAGATAACCATTAATTAAGTATTCAAAAGCCTGTGGAATGTGGCAAGGCTGAAAATGCTTGGTCATTCTTACTTGCTTATGAATAAACCCAGGACTTCCTCTTGGAGCATCAGAATATATAGTTTAAATCTAGGGTCTTTCAAAAAAAAACAAATATAAAATAAAAGATAAAAGGCTATTAGTTTCTATGTAATTATTGAGGTAAAGAAGTACAATAAATTTAAGATAGGTGTAACTTTACTAGACAAAAAAGATATTAAAAAAAAAAAAAAAAAGGAGTCATAGCAAAGGCTCCAGTCAATACATTGGTGTGGGACTACCTAAAGATTCTGATAGTGCTACTAATTAGAAATTGTTTCATGTTTCTGTAGTTCTCAGATTATACCCGTAAATTGTTTATGTTCCCCAATTGCCTTTTCTTCAACCTCTCCAGGGAATGGGAATTTGAATTATTGTGTTTCATTCTCTCCTCTTCCTCCAAACAGTTTTGATATCTCTGGCTCTTGTCATCTTTTTTTTTTTTCCCTTTCCCTTCTAAATCCAAGTCTGAGGATGTAGTCTGGCTTATAACTACTCATGCTCAACCTCTTATGTTGTATAAATGGAGATATTTAATAATCAGACCATCATTTCTGCCTATATCTATTTAGTAACCTTGTGTGATAACATATACATAAGAGAAACCTGGTAGAAAGTTAGAGATAATGCTAGTTTTTGCTCTATTGTGTCAATATATATTTTTGGCAATTTAAAAAGAAACTTATTTACTATAACTTTCAAACACTAATATTAACTCTAAAAATGTTCCCTGTTACAGGAAATCAGTTGTTAATATATGTCTATTCCTTTCACATTTTTACATAAAGGACATCTTTGATGGATAGTTGGTTTATTTTTAGAAAAGTTTTATAAAGACAAGAAGGTAATGACATGAACCAAGAGTTATTGATGTCTTTTTAATCAATTTGATAGAAGTAATTATATCAATAATTTTCTTAATTGTTTTCTTTCTATTTTGAATAAATTGAAAATTCATCCTTAAATCGATCCTAAAAAAGATCCTTGTCTTAAGTATGTATTTCTTCTCAGAGGTCTTGGTATTTTCCAGCTGCCTATCTTGACTTCATTTTCTTAAGTGACATATTGTACATGTTGACAATTATATGTCTATATGGTATTAGACAGACTGTGGGAGTTCCATAAAAATATTCTAGAAAAAAGGTTACAACACTGTTTTCCAACTTGATAGGACAATGAGACTGTTGACTTCATTCTGCAAAATGCCCCAGTTCTCCTGATATGACCAAAACTTCCAATCATGTTTCTTGAATAAAAATCTCATCTGTTGAACCTATTTTGCAAATCAAAGCATCGCAGACCAAATTCTCACCACTGAAAAGTAGGCATACCAGAATTAGAAATCAAATCAAATTCTTTCAATTTTAAGGTCCAAAATGTTATTTGATACTAGTGACATTTCTCCTTTTGTGCTTATTCTCCCCATAATATACTTTAGTTATTTTTGTTTTTCTAGACAGCAATATGAATCATGAAATTATTAGATCTAGAGCCAAAACACTTAGTTTTTTTTTAATAATTATTTTTATTGGCGGGGCAGCTAGCTGGCGCAGTGGTTAGAGCACCAGCCCTGAAGTCAGGAGGACCTGAGTTCAAATCTGGTCTCAGACACTTCCTAGCTGTGTGACCCTGGGCAAGTCACTTAACCCCAATTGCCTCAGCAAAAAGATATATATATTATTATTATTATTATTATTATTATTAAAGCTTTTTATTTGCAAAACATATACATGGGTAATTTTTCAACACTGACCTTTGTAAAGCCTTCTGTTCCAATTGTTTCTCTCCTTCCCCTTACCTCTTCACCTAAATGGCAGGTAGTCTAATACATGTTAATTATTCAAAACATTTAGTTTTAAATACTAACTCTATGTCTTAAATCTCAAGTAACTCATTTCAACTAATTAGACTTCTGTTTCATTATCTGTGAAAGTGGGGATTATGGACAGCATCACCTTAGTTTAATTTTGATTTTGGTCAGTCACCAAGTAATAGTAGCTGACATATATATATATATGTATATATATATATGCATATAAATATATATACACATACATATATATATATGCATATATATATATAGAGAGAGAGAGAGAGAGAACCTTATTGTTTGAAATATATTTTGCTCATACAAACCTTTTAAGGCTAGTAGTAGAGTTATTAAAGACTATTTGATAGAAAAGAATCTAAAATTTGAAAAGGTTCTAATTTGCACAAGGTACATGAAACTAATATTAGGCCATGGTAAGACTTAGGCATTCTTATTTCAAGATTAGGTCTTTTTTTTTCCATATCACACTACTTGTATGAAGTTAATTTCTTATGTGTAATAAACCTCCCAGCCTAACATCCTTCAAAGGGCTAAAATGAGTCTTAGGTAAGCTAATTTATAAAGTGATTAATGTTTTGTCAAGTGTTATAAACTTCTAAGGTAGTATTATTATTTACATGCTATCACATAATCAATGAAAAGGGGAGAACTTTGTAACTGGGGTAAAAAGGAAAAGATTAGGAGCCAGCTTCTAAACTCCTAAAAGATTGAAGAAGACTTTTTTAGAGGGAATCAGTATATAAGGTTAATTAGGATCTTGGTTAGATTTTAAATTTCAATTGAATGAATTTAAAAGGAGGATAAGTCCCTTAATAATGGCATCAGAGGGACAATCTAGATATGGCAGTCATTAAAAGCCAAGAGAGAATATAAATATAACTACCTCTTGTGTCATTATTAGATAAAGTCAGAAATACTGTGTAAATAGAAAATAAATCTCTCTACAGTCAAAAGATGGAAAGAGTAGGAAAGGAAAATTTTGAAATGAAAGTAAATGTTTTAACTGTGGAAAAGGCATTTTAGGCAGAATAATGGAAAGGGTAGAGATATCTAGAATATGGCATTTGAGGGTATGGATGAGAAGACCTGGACAGCAAGGGAATCATATTTGTAAAGTGACTTCTAGAGCTTCAAAACTGTTAAAAGAAGGTGCATGTATATCAATCAACCAATGAGTCCAGATTGATTGATGAAGAGTGATTCCTTGAGTGAAGAAGGTTATTAAAATGTTCAAGGTCTTCATTTTATGTTCAGAATTTTGGTCATGATGTATTCTGTGAGTTCTAGGAAACCTGATATAGCATGTAAAAGCAGCGATGGTATAGCCTGGAAGATTCTGCATCAGAGGCTCTATCTTTGTTTCAGGAATGTCCTTTAGACTAAAGAATTAGAGAAGACCTTGAGAGTCCTAAATCTTGAGCTCTTGCAGGAAAGAATCCTTAGGAAATTTCATAGATCTTTGTATTCCCAATTACCTAGCTTAGTGTCTTACCCACAATTAGTGCTTTTTAAAAATATTTGATGTGAAAGTTTCTCAGGTACCATTTATACACCACTGACTCATTGTTTTTATTTTATTTTTTTTCTCTTTCATTTATACTTGACAAGCAAAAACATTTTCTTTGCTAAGACTTTTATTCTACCTTCAACATTTTTGTAGTTGTTTTGTTAAATCAGACAAGTGTAGAAGCACGGCCTTTTATGAGAGAAAGAAAAATAGGCCAGCCTATATGTCAGGTTGACTTTAACTTATGATTTGCTATCTGTAGAAATAGTTAGAGTGTTTGGATAGAGAAAAAATTTAGGAATATTGAAGAGTGGAAACCTAGAACATGAAGATATCAAGAATGGCATAGGAGATGTTTCAGGGAGATGATGGGCAGATTTCCTCTTTATTATCTCCTACTCAGCTGGTATTGTAGATATTGAAAGATGATTTTAATTGAACAGATTATATGAAATATGGCCTGTCATAAAAAAGATTGGCATTTCTCAGCATGTTTTCTTAGGGCCTCTTTTTAATGTACCATTTAAAAGATTTCCTAATTATATTAAAAATTCATGGCTGTCATGATAATAGATTATAGCAAACAAGTTAAAAAACTATGTCCTGAGTATAAAATGCCACTTTTAAAAAGTGTATTAATATTTTCCCTCACATTGAATATATTGATAGAATTCTGAAAATAATTTAAGAGTTACTGATGTGGTGACTAGTTCCCAAGAAAGGAGCATTTTGCAGGTTGAATTAAAATATTTGTTCTACCAGCTTCATGACTATTTTTATAGAATTATAGTTCTTTTAAAATTATCTTCTGTTATCTAGCAGTTTGAAAAAACACCCGATAACCAAGGAGAAGGTGATATTTGAAAAATCTGCATTAATTTACATCATAAGTATACCCCTAACCCTGACATTCAACTCACTTTTAAAAGTACTTATTAAGCAACTATTATGTATTAGGTACTGTGCTATGCAGGTTCTGGCTACAGAAAGACAAAAACAAATAACAAATTCTCTGGGTGCTCCATAGAAACTGATGGTTGGCCATATTTTCACCTGTAATTACTCCTATTAGGGGAAGCTGAGGCTGGTGAATGACTTGAGTTTAGGAGTTCTGAATTGTAGGAGGCTTAAAATCTAGAGTTTTCACCTACTAGGCATGTATCTCAAAAGGTATTTTTGAGACATTTATTGTCAGAAGACCTAGGTTTGGTTAATGACTCTTTAATTTATCATTATTTTAATTTATTTAACATCTTTGAAGCTATTTATTAATTAAAAAGTTAGATGGGAAAGTAGATGATTTGAATATGTAAAGTCCTTTTTAAGTCCAAAGTTTTTTTTAATTAAAAAATATTCATTTAAAATATTTTCCCCAGGCCCAAATAATCTATCTCCCCTATGCCAAAACATAAGTATACAAGCAATATGATATCTATTATATATGTAAAATTCTGCAAAATATATTGCAAAAAAGGCTTTAATCTGTATTTGTTGTTCAGCCATTCAATTATTTTTGACTCTTTGTGACTTTATGAACAAGAACTTGCTAAGACCTTCTACCCTCCACTTTCTCTTGAAGTCTTTGCAAATTCATGCTCATTTGTTTTCATAATATTATCAATTCATTGCATTCTTTTCTGTACTGTTTTCCTTTTGCCTTCAGTCTTTCTTAACATTAGATCTTTTACAATGATTTCAGTCTTCTAATTATGTAGCTATAAATTTCAGCTTCAGTATTTGACCTTCTAGTGAATAGCCTGAATTAATCAAGTGTTGACTGATTTGACCTCCTGGCTATCCAAGAGACTCTCAAAATCTTTTCCAGCACCATAATCCTTAGTAAACAAGATTTTTGTCTCTGCTTTTAAAATTGGCCATACAATACTTCCTAAACTAATCTATCTATTTAGTGCTATACCAATCAAAATCCTAGAGATTATTTAACTGAACTAGAAAAAATAACGACAAAATTCATCTGGAAAAACAAAAGGTCAAGAATTTCAAGGGAATTAATGAAAAAAATGCAAATGAGGGTGGCCTAGCTGCACCAGATCTAAAACTATATTATAAAGCAGTGGTCACCAAAACCATTTGGTAGTGGATAAGAAATAGAGTAGTGGATCAGTGGAATAGGTTAGGTTCACAGAACAAAATACTCAATGACAATAGTAATCTAGTGTTTGACAAACCCAAAGACCCCAGTTTTTGGGATAAAAACTCACTATTTGACAAAAACTGCTGGGATAATTGGAAACTAGTCTGGAAGAAATTAGGCATTGACCCATACCTAACACCATATACCAAGATAAGGTCAAAATGGATTCATGATCTAGGCATAAAGAATGATATTATAAACAAATTAGAACAATGTAGGATGGTTTACCTCTCAGACATGTGGAGGGGGAAGGAATTTGTGACCAAAGAAGAACTAGAGGTCATCATTAATCACAAAATAGATAAGTTCGACTATATCAAGTTAAAAAGGTTTTGTACAAACAAAATGAATGCAGACAAGATTAGAAGGGTAGCAGT
>JAJPUD010011791.1:37846-52701 GCA_023553655.1 Myrmecobius fasciatus
CATATGTTTTGCAAATAAAAAGCTTTATTAAAAAAAAAAAAAACAACTTTAATCATGCCCTAGAAATTCACACAAGGAGTTGACCCAATGTTCTAGGACACTTCTTTATATTCTCCTGACATTGTGATGATACCAGTGGAGTACATGAACTATTCATTATTATCTATTCTGCTAATAGTTGAGGACAATTTCATTTTTCTCTTTGTTTCACTAATGCCTGACATATAACTAATAAATGCATATTGACTTAAAATTGGCCATAGCTTTGTTTTAATTTCATGGTTTCACATTTGACTTCTGCAGTGATCTTTCAGTTCCAAAATATAAAATCTGACTTTGCTTTCATTTATTCTTCTTCTATTTGCCAGGAAATAAAGTGATCAATCACCAATATCTTAGCTTTTTTCTTTTTATGTTAAAATTTACACCAGCTTTTACCTTCCTTTCAACTTCATCAAGAGGCTTATTTCCTCTTCATATTGCCTATCAAATTGCACTTATAATTTTTCAGTTTTCTGAAATTATCATGGATTGTTGTATTAATCACAGCAGGTAAGTCTTATAATACTACTATTGATATGTGTAATGTTCTTCTGCTCTGCTCACTTCACTATTAATCAGTTTAGATAAATTTTGCCATCTTTCTCTGAAAACATTTCCATCATCATTTTTTAGAGCATAACAATCATATTCAATCATATTCTATAACTTGTTCAGCCATGCCCTACCTGATGGGCATCTCCTTAATTTTCAATTCTTTGATACCACAAAAATACTAATATGTATGTGTGTGTGTATATATATATGTATATATATATGTATGTATGTTCGTTAATCTCTTTGGAATACAGACAGCTCTAATATTTCAGGGTCAAAGGATAGCACAATTTTAGAGCTTTTTCATCATTGTTCCAAATTGTTCTACATAATTATTAGATTAGTTCACAACCATCTCATACTTATAAGCATCGCTAACATGAAAGAAAAGGAAAACTACAAAGGTTGGAGGGGATGTGGAAAAAAATTGGCATTCTCATTCACGGTTGGTAGAGCTGTTTTAACTTAGAAGTCCTCTAATTATGAATGAATTTTCATTAAGACTACTGACAGCTTTCATTGCTTTTGAAAATTGCCTTTTCATGTCCTTTGATCATTTTAAAGTTTGGGAATGGCTTGTATTTTTAAACATTTAACTCAGTTCCCTATATATTTGAGAAATGAGGTCTTTATTAGAAAAACTTGCTATAAAAGTTCTTGCCCAGTTTCCTGACTTTCTTCTAATTTAGACTTTATTTGTTTGTTTGTGCAAAGCCTTTCTGATTCATGTAATCAAAATTATAAATTTTAACTGCTGTGATCCTCTCTGTCTCTTGTTTGGCCATAAAATCTTTTCTTATCCAAAGATCTGACAGGTAATTTTTTCATGCTCCCTCCATTTCCTTATAATACTAAGTTGTATATCTAAAATGATATGATCATTTTAACTTTATCTTCATGTACAATTTGAGATATAGGTCTATGACTGGTTTTAGTCCCAGAAAACTCTTAATGGTTTTTGACCCTGTGCAAATATATTTTTTGGATCCCTTTGATAAAATGTAGTAGGGAAGTAAAGAGTGAAACTTAAGAGTTATAAGTTTGCTTTTATCGAAACCTATGATTTCCTCAGTGACACTGGAAAATCTCTTAATGCCTATCAGTTTCTCTTCTGTTACTTCATCTTATAATTCAACTGTAATAATTGAGAAATTGTGATGTGTCCAACATCACCAATGTATTACAGATTAATATTACCAGTAGATTTTTAATAGTCATTCATTGAAAACAAATTTATTAAGTACCTATTATATACTCGTCAATATGCTAGCTGACAAGTATTAAAAATTACAAATACTTTATGCTCAAAGAACTTACATTCTTTGGGGGAGGGAAGAATACATGCACAAAAGTGAGTTAACCACATATGCAAAGTAATTTCTAGGGGCACGTGTTAGTAGTCCTTGAGATGATCAATATAAACTAATTGCACAGTTTGGCTCTTACACTCTGAAGGAAGCTAGGGATTCAATGAAGTAGAGGTGAATAAACCATTAGTACTAAATGTTAAGGAACGAATTATAAAAAGTGTTGTGTAAAATGGAATATTTTGTTTGTGAATAGTAAAAAATATGGATTGTTGGAAACAAAATATGTGAAAGAGAGTAAATTGCAATAAGTCAAGAAAAGTCAGACTGCACAGAGTTTTAAATGTCAAACCAGGACTTTGCATTTTATTCTTGGGACAAGAGGGAATAATTCTTAAGAGTTTATGCATATGAATTATTGGAAGGATAGTAATATCTTCAAAGGAAACAGATAATTCAGGAATATGGGAATATTTTGGAGAAGTTGAATTAGATAGACTATTTTATAAGAAAATCTGGAGAAGTTATTAGCAATTTTTGACCTCATTCTCTTTTCATCTATAAAATGAAGGGATTAAACATTGATTTATAAGAACTTTTGGTTCTAAAGATCTTGTCACTTAACTTCAAGTTGTCTGCTATATTCTGCCATCAAGGTAATGTAGGTTGAAAATAAAGGGCTGGAGCGATATAAGGACTGGTTATATTCATTTGGAAATTTGTAGGAAAGGAGATTGGAACTCACAGGAGCTGATGAGACTGTCTTCATCATCATTATGTATTAGCTGGCATTTGATCATGCCTAATTTGCCTTATGTGGAGCCCACTACATGTTAGTCAGTTATATCTGACTCATTGTGACCCTATTTTGGGTTTTCTTGGCAAAAACACTGGAATATTTTGCCATTTCCTTCTCCAGCTAATTTCACAAATGAGGAACTGAGGTAAGTGACTTGCCTAGGGTCAAATAGCTAGTGTTTGAAGCCATATTTGAACTTAGACTTTTCTGTTTCTAGGTCTGGTGCTCTATATCCAACTATACTAACTAGTGGCCCACTACATTGGCTCCTTTGATTGGCTACCTGTTTCTTTAAAATTGATGATACCTAAGTTTTTTGCTCTTTCCAAGGTCATTTAGATACTTCTCTTCTCAGTAACTAAACTTGTGAGAGCAGTAGCATTCCTACCCTTATTCTCATTCTTTTACCATGTCTCAAAGAAATGGACCTCTAAGTGTTTGTTCCTGCTATATTTTATTTGTCTTTAGTTTCAGATGCTGGACAGGTATTGACAGAGAGTTCAAGCCCTGAAGATGTCAGAGCCAGGATTACAGACTGGTTGGTGCAGTCAGTCCTACATAGAAGCTCTGAGAAGTCAAAGTACCTGGGACTTGAATTTCAAGGGAATGGAATTGGAACTGTGCTATATTGGAGTCAAGATAACCTATGAATCTAATAGAATTCCCCTTCCCAGAGATTGAAGTTTTCCAGGGGAGATGAGGTTTATATCTCTCATAATGTCTCTCATTATGGCTTTTCTTTTTTATTTGGGTGAAACAAGTTTTTATATTTGTGATTAAGGTGCTTTTATGAGAAATATTTGCTTGTGAAAGTTTTACTGTATTACTAACACTGGCTATAAAGAAATATAAACATGTTTCTCTAATAATTCTTTTCATAATTTGAATTTGGACATTTTTATTTACCAGCTATTTTAATTTTTATAGCTATATTGTCCTATAAATTTTTATTTGATATTAATAAGATAGCCACACATGGTGAAGAAGATAGGATAGATTTTTTTAAAAGACAAAAAAAATTCAGGAAAATAGCTCTAAATGAGCAAAAATAACAATAACAATTTGAATTACAGAAAACAGAAGGTAGTTTAATCTTGGGAAATTAGATTTTTATATATGACATATATATATATATATAAGTATATTAATATATATTTATATATAACATTTTTATAAATTTTAGTTAGGCAAATAGAAATCCAAATGGATACTTCTGTTATTTTCCTCATAGCTGTAGCATAAAACAAGCAAATTGACTTTAGTTTAGCAGCTTTGTTTTAGAAAGATATATTTGCCATTTTGATTGCTTATTAAGAGTTTTTGATTTCCTACTTGATAAATAGCCTTATGGACACTATTTAGTGGTGTCAAATTCAAAGAGAAAGGCTTTTGGTTGCATATTGAATTAGATGACCACAAATAATATTTTTTACTGTATTGAATTTTTATTTATTATGATAAACAGTTCCCAATTAAAATTTTATCTGGTTGTAACCTAACTCAGGAGCATTGCTGAAGGTTTGCTTCCGGGGCCTGCAAATATGAGAACTCATCTTATAATATAAACATAAAAATAAATGTTTACTGATACTATTTTTGGATGAGATTCCCCATCCCATCCCAAATTGTACAGTTAAGAGGTAATATCATATAGTCTATAGAGTGGTAGACTTAGAATAGGGAAGGTATGAATTTGGTTCCTCTCTTAACTATGTAACTTAAGAAAATCCAAACTTTTTGAGCTCAGTTTCCTCATCTATAATATGAATATAGTAGTGAATCTACTTCATATGGTTGTTTTTCAAAGAAAAAGAAATATATATTAAAACAGTATAATACTTTAATTATATCTATATGTTATGTTTTTCCATAACCTATAAGTATTATAACTAATAAATTCATAGTTATTAAAATATCATCAAATGATTTGTTGTTTTTGTTGCTCTGAAAGGATTGCTATAACCAAGGAAGGATTCTGGGTCATAGGCTAAATTAATTGGGAAGATAACATCAATTTATTTATAAGAAATCAACAATAAGGTATTTACTTTCAGTTTGTACTTCAGATAAGTAGCTTTCTAATATAAACCAAATTGCTTCATTTTATATATGAGTCATTAATTTGAAAAGTATTTTTCTACTTCTGAAGTAAATGTTCACTGGTCAAGCGTCTGCTTTCCTGGTATAATGAATATGTATTAAAAAGTCTCATTAATGAAGTTTCCTCTTATTTTTTTTATTGTCTGAAAAGCAGAAATGTTCACTTATAATAATTAAATGTTATTAGAGGCAACACAGACACCAAAATTAAGCAAAAAATGAAGTTAAAAGTATTTTTAAAATTTCATAAGATTTTCCTTCTCCTTGAAGTTAAAAAAATTGGGAGGCAATATATCATTTAAGCTCTCCAGTTTTCACTTTCTTCATTTATAAAATAACCTTATTAAAACAGATTATTTCTAAGGACTTCTCCCAATTCTAAAAGAATATAACTTTTTTTTCATTTTTTTTCTGTGTTCTATCAATCCTTAATGAAAAGTTAAGTTCAAAAAACTTATTTTTTCCTTATACTCCTGTTAGAACAACTGATCTGTATTCAAAACTTTGTTTCTAATCAGTTTGTTGTCTTTTCTCAGATTAGTGAAGAAGGATGGGATAAATGTGCTCAGTCAACCATATTGGTCTAAGACTCATTCCTGGAACATTTAGAAGCATGGTGAGTAGACTTGGCACTTCTACTTATGAAAGTCTCCAGAAAACAAAACGTTGAGTAGATAAATTGGTGATGAGTTTCAATACCAGAGCCAACACTATCAGTGCCTTTCAGTGTTTGACTTTTTGACTTAATTCTTGGATTTTAGTTTCTGACCAACCTGGGCTCCTTACTTTTACTGAACTAGACCATGAGATCTAGGATCTACACAGTGTAAATAGAAGAGGTGATTATTTATTTTTATCAATAGTTGATTCATCTGCCCTCATAAACTGATGTTCAAACTTATTTCAGTTGGTTACTTAGAGCAAGAGATAGAGTGAGAAGGTAACTTATTTCTGATTGTAAGGCTGAACATGTAGACCTTCAGCATTGTTTGAAAGGGGGTTGAAGTGAGGGTGGGCAGGGACAGTTTGGTTTGCCTTTCCTCCTTATTTGGCCTTTTCATCCTGTCCTTGGAAGGCCCTCTGTAGCCAAAGCCTCCAGCTGTCATAGAACCCTGAGTAGCAGCTCTCTGTGATTCTGGGGTCATGGAAGATGGCCACAACAATGTCCCTCAGCTGCTAGCCTCTGAAAATTGGAGAACTAGAAAGGTAATACATTCTGCCATCACCACTTGAGCATTTTGAAGGCAAAGATTAAACTAGTTTAGGCCTGAGCCAAAGGGTTGAGAAGAAATAATCTGAGATTAACAATCTCCGGAGCAATATAAAGAAAGTTTTCCTAAAATCCAGACCTGGTATATCTTATTGAAGGCCTGGGAAGCAGATTCTAGTCAGATAATTATGGTGCTATGAAATTAATAGAATTATCAATTATAAATCAAAGTGAAAAAAGAAAAATTCAGTGATAAAGTTAATTTTATGTAATATATATATGTATATGCATATATGTCTAGATTTACAAATACAGATATAAAATCTAATTCTTGTTGAATTCTTACTTGTCTTTTAAAGGCTAACTCAACAGTCACTATCCTATGAAAACCTTCTTGATCACCAGTGACATTTCTTTTGGAGTTTGCATGCTCCCTTGTTTAGCAACTTACTTTAGCAATATGCAGTATTCTACATAATAAATCAAAGTGAAAAAAAATCAGTGATAAAATTAAGTTTATGTAATATATATATATATATATATATGCATGTGTGTGCATATATATAACATTTACAAATATGCACATAAAATCAAATTATTTACTTATTGAATTCTTACCTGTCCTTTAAAGCCTACTTCAAAAGTTACTATGCTATGAAGTCCTTCTTGATCACCAGTGATATTTCTTCTGGACTTCATATGGTCCCTTGTTTTAAAACTTCCTTTAGTAATATGCAATGTTCTACATAATTGTGTTCATAATTTATTTTTATGTTAGACTTAGAGGTGTCCAAGTGCTTAAAAATATTATGTAAATTTAAATGATTTAATTCATATTTATTGAATGAATGGCAAGAACAGAATCCATATCATCCAATAATATTAGGAGAGATTTTTAGCAATCTATACTAGTATCTATTAACATTTTCATCTAAATAGTTTTCTATCTTGATATCCAATATTGAGGCAGCTGGTGGTGCAGTGGGTAGAGTCCTGGGTGTGTAGGCAGGAAGATTTGAGTTCAATTATAGCCTTAGATACTTGCTAGCTGTGTGACTTCACAGAAGTCACTTAATCTATTTGGTTAAGTTTCCTTTATTATAAAAGGGTGATTACTTATAGGATTATCATGAAGATTAGATGAGATCATAGTTCTAAAAATGCTTAGTATTGTTCCTAGTTTAATGTGGACAATATATTAATATATATATTTTGTTTCCCTTCCTATTTGCTATTGTGTTGCATAGTATACTAACTTTAAATACATAAAGGGTTGGTATACTATTATATCTAACCCTTGTGACATAATATGTAGTAGTACAGAGTGAAAATTTTAAAGTGAAAACATATATTGGAAAGAAATAAAACAAAACAGGCAATGTTTTAGTTTTTTAGTAGATAAAATTTCAGACTTGAAATAAATGAGACTCTGAGGTTCCTACTAATAATGCTAGACTGGAAGTAGACCTGAGATTTCCAGAAATCAAAGAAAATTAACTTGAAGATAGGATAAGAAAAGATCTTGTAAGAAAAAAAAATAGGCTTTCCAGAGAAGAATGATACAGTAAAAAATCTGAATGTCAAACTTCATGAAATCATATGGAAATAAAATTAGCCAAGTGCATAGTTTAATAATATAGAGTTCATAGGATAATAACTTTAAGAATAAGTCAATCTAAAGGGATCCATAAGCTTCATCAACCTGCCATGATATAAAATGATTAAGAAACCTTAGCTTCTAGGAAATTATTACCTGGGGTACCCATCCAATAGCTGGGGATAACCATTCAGCCACATTTGAGTAAACTTAGATTAAATTGTCTACCATGCCCTTCTTCTCCTAGTGAAGTATAAGCCATCCTCACTATAGGGAGCAGCTCTTAAAATGTTTTGTCAGATCATAGCATCAGTCATTATTTTTCTTTCCCTTCCAGTGACAGTTCACACATTTTATCCAAGCAGGGATGCCATTTCCTATTTTTAAAGTAAGACTTTCTAACTATGTTTTTGAGGTTTTTATCAAGAAAATCTCTGGGGCTGAAAATTAAATGTCTCAGGGAATGTTTTTTGTGTCATTAGGAAGGAGACTAATGATGAGATATCTGCTTTGGTTGCTACCTAGAAACTGCTCAAGGAGGCTTAGCCTCTAATTGACTGTAGTAACAAAAACAGGGCCATTCTTTGTCAGATTAGGAAACAGTCAAGTGGCAGATGAGGTGCTGAGTATTTTTCATAACCAATTATCATATGGAATCCTAAATAAGCATGGTTTTGCTATTCTTTGCTAAGGGAAGCCAGGTCATTACTTCTAAGAGAGAAATCTCTTAGAGTATCAACTTAGGAGTATCATCAATGACCAGGTCAATTAAATTGCCATTCAGAATTTTTTGCAATTATTTCTAAAGCTAAGAGAGAGTCTCAACATATTCTCATTGCTTATTCTCCCAAGTTACATCCGCATTATAAAAAGAGTTGATTTGAATAGAAGGGGAGGGCATGGTTGGTATAAAATGTAGAGAAAGCTAGACCAAATGATACCCTGAATCTCAACTCCTTCAGAAGAACTCATATTGGTTGTTAATGCAGTGAACTATTTCCCTCACAATTTTTGCTATCCTGATAATGTGGAAACATAGGAAAACCAGACAGCTTAATGATTTTCAGGTGAATGTTCAGTAAATTAATGTCAATAGATTAGAAAGCACAGAAATGAAAAAAAATGTCTCTTTTATGCAATTAGAGAGTTTTCCAAAATTAAACTAAACTTGGATAACTCTGAAGTGAGTTTATTCTTAGAGAGAATGGTGGTAAGGACTTGACTCTATCTTTGGAATGGTAGTGTCCATATTTTCACCTTATAATTTCCATTGTGCCTTTTGCCCATTGATTCTTCCAGGGACTGAAAGAAATAGGGAGGAAAATACATCCTAGTATTTGGGATCAATTCTACCTGTGAATGGTTGCTTGGATTCAACTTTGGAGACTTATTGAACAGCTGGCTGTGAAATTATATAAATTGCTAACATGATACTCACAAGACTAGAAGGTAATACTTTCCAAAGTACAATGGAATTAAGTACTTAATTGTGTAGAACAGAGAGTGTTGTTCAATATTTCTTTATGTACTTGATTTGTTTTCTGCTCCCAGTAGTTTCAGCTTTCTATAATAATTATAGGGAAATAATTATATTAAACTTAAATAGTCATAAAATTATAGCTCAGAGAGTATCATAATGCCATGTGATTAACTTCAACAAATATTTGTTAAGAAGTTACTGTTATAAATTATATATGTATATATTATATAACATATATACTAGATAAGTAGTTACTGTATTCAAATTAACTAAATGCTAAGGCTCCAATTTGGATAAAACAAAGGATCTTTTCTCAAGAAGATTATAACAGATAGAAATAAATACTCAGGAATGAAATAAGTGCAGAGAAGACATGGAGTGGAATTAAAAAATATGAATAGAGAAATCATTTTTAGCTGGTAGATGCGGGTTCAAATGAAGATTTATGAAGGGAATATCATCTTAAATAGACATAAAGAAAAGAAAGGACTTCAATGAAAACATTGGACTACTTTGGTCAGAGAGAAAGTTTAAGAGAAAATTCAAGTAAACAAAGACATAAAAAGGAAAGAGGACAGATACCGTTGAACAATGTACACAGTTTTCAGTTTTATTTTAATTAAATTCAGCTTGCTGAATCAAGACAAGTTAATTCATCATACATTTATTAGGTGTTCATTAGAATACAATTATAGATATTATATAGTAATATGAAATGTCTAGAATTATAATTGTTTAGAACTCCAATATAGAGGGTTTTGCATATCAGAATCAAAAGTTTTAGAAAATAGCTATTTTTGTAGTAAAAGAATAACATTGATCATATTTATATAGTAGAAAGAGTATTCTGGGCAGCTCGGTGATGCAGGGTGCTTGTCCTGGAGTCAGAAATAATTTTCTTCCTGATATCAATGCGATCTCAGACACTTACTTGCTATGTCACCATTTCCCCCTGTTTGCCTAGGTTTCTATTTCTGAAAAAAATAAATGATCTGGAGAAGGAAATGGTATTCCAGTATCTTTGCCAGAAAAAAACAAAAAAAAAAAAAACCCAAAAACCCTCTAAAAAACAAAAAAATAAGATTTGAGTGAACTGAACAACAACAAAATTACTCAGCAATATTCATAATTGATTAGGCAAAATACATTGGAAGCAGAAAGACAAAGTAGGAGGTGCTTGGAATACTTCAGGTAAGAAATTAGAGCCTGAATTAGAGTGAGTATAGTGGAAGTTAGTAGAAAGTGAATTGGAGGAGATATGAGACAACAGAACATAGCAACTGCTTAGATTTGTGATAGAGCATATTGAAATGATAAATGCAGAAAAAGAAAGGATGAATACAAAATCCATTTTCCACAGGCTAGTACTTTGAATACTTAAACACTTCTCTTATGCCCACTTTCTATTTCATACTTCACTTATGCAGTACTTTTTTTACAATCAAAATATTCCTACTTTATTCTACCAATTTTTTTATAATATAGCCTCTTATCCCACTTATATTCTAGTCACTCTTCCTAGACACATTTAGTTTATCAATACTATGGCTGAAATGTGACTCTTAGAAGTAAATGAATACATTCTCATCAAATTAGAACACACTGCTTAGAACACAGAAGCAGAGAAGCTTCCTATGATTAATCTTCAGAAGTGGAGGAGCTCCCATGATTGGCTTAGGGCAATGTCCATCAATTATAACTACTTAGTCATCAGTTCTTTCAAAAGTCATTGGTCTTTATGATTAAGAAAATTTATGTTTCAGATTTGCACCTATAATAAGACACACTTAAGAAGAAGATAGATTTTTATTGATTTATAGAAAAGGCAAAAGTATGCAATTTGCAGCAACAATAGCTAATGAGCCCTGATAATAATATAATTGTAGCAAAACTAATGTAAATATAAAAAGTAGTAGAAAGTATCACCAATTCGGGGGAGCACCAACTCCTGAGTCTCTTAGCTAAGGAATCCTGGATTTTAGCTCTGAGGATTTCCAATGGGAAAGTCCCAGGGAGAAAATTTTCTCCATGGGTGAGATTCCAAAGCTAGTAAGATATCATGATTATTTAAATATTAGTTGGGAACAAAGAAGGTACTGTGTCTAAGACCCAGTCTTCATTCCTCCCTTAGGTTTGGCCTAGGTCCAAGTGTTGCACAGCTGCTTTAATGGTCAACATGTTTTGCAGGAATTTGATTGAGTTTCTGTAAAATATTTGAGGGAAGCAGTGGGGAAGCTGGCCAACTTCCTACCTTGCAATCTTTTCTGGCTTACAGCCTTCCTCCTCATTCCTCAGTTCTCAGTATTTAATCAGATTGGTGTTCAAATGTGTGTCTTTAGAGGGGCAGATATTTTCTTTAGGCATGGGAGTCACCCAGAATATATGACAGCTTACATGCTGGGCCTTTACAGAGACATGGAAGAACTTCTAATTCATGTTATCCATTCATTAACAAAAGCCATCTCAGGAGCAATTTGGTCAGCAGTAATATCACATGAATCTATCTGATGCAGTTGATATAATTATCAATACATTGTATATTAATTAATCATAACTCTCATCCTTATAGCATTAACCATTATAATCAATACAAATCTAATTCTATTTGCTTCAACTGAGTACTAAAATCACTAATATCATTAAATCACTGTGACTTGCATAATTACTGATTTAACTGAAAAGGAGTATCAAAATTATTTTCACAAATGTTTTTCATATAACCTATTATTTAACTACCTCTGTCATTTTAAACTTGTGTAGTTGATTCTTTGATCCCATCTGTAGGAGTTATGGTCATCAATGTTGTCTGTTGGACCAGAACCAGCTTCTAACCTGTGGATGGCCAGAGCTGAACAAAACAGGCTAGAAACAGGAGAATTTGGACACAAACAGCAGTTTAATTTTAAAGTGAGAAAAATGGCTTGCAAGAAAGGACACATATGCTGGAGCCTCACCTCTAAGAGGAAGGACATGGGGCAGTGTGGGCAGATCTTAATATTTATACTTATGGCAATGCAGTGAGCTGTGGCTCTGACAATGAGGGGTAGCACTGACAATGAGATAGAGTTGATTTATAGCAGAGCCTAATGACTGGAACATGAATACTACATGTGCTTGTTCAAGCTCAGTGATCACCTGATGCTGGTGTGAAACAATTTTGGGATTTTGTTGTGGTTGAGATCATTCAGAAGGTCAGTGCAAAGGATTGTTGTTACACCAAACACAGAGAACACCCTGCTTGCTGGACCTTATCTCTGGAAAATGGAGTTTCCTTGACAATGTTAAATATCATTTTATTACATGTGGCTTATTTTAAAATATGGAAATCTTTTGGAATTTTGTTTATGACATTTGTTATCTTGATTATTAATTAGTAAAGTATAACCTTATTAAACGGATCACAATTTTAAGTTAGCAAAGCATATCATTTATTTCAGAATATAGGGGAAGGAGTTGAGTTAGAACCTTGAAGAGAGATGAATAGCTTTCCAGCAATGTCTGTGGCCAAAGCAATTGAGACAATCAGAAATGTAAGAAAACATTGTTGTGTAGCAATAAAGTATTCCAATATTAAAGAAATCTTTTATGGTTAGATAGCTTATACTTGGAGTTGTCCAAATCAGCATTATCTTATGATTTTTTTTCAATGATGCTGTACCTCGGTACAAGACACAAGATAGGAATTTTCATGTTTGTATTGCGGAAATGAAAAGCAAAGAACATAAGACATTCAGATATAGAGAAGAGGTATTATTGAAATGGTTTGAATGGATAATTTTTTGAAATTATGAAACTATGAATGGGGCAAATACACCTAGTTATTTTGATACTTTCCAGAAAAGGCCACTACTGGTAGTAGGAAAGAGAACGATCATATTTAAGAGAATAAAGGATCAAAAAGCCCAGAAAGGCAAAGACAAGTGGCAAAAAAGATAAAGACAGACATCATGGGAACAGGGGATGGAGTGGTGAAGAAAGTCAGGAAACATGAGGAAGAAGATAGTAAGGGAATAAAAGCAGAGTATCATTCACCTGACTATGAATTAGTCTTGGGAAGAAAGTTGCCACCAGATAGTATGGACTCAGTATGGACTTGGCGGATGGAGTTTGAAGAATGCTCATGGGCAAAAGTTTGAGGTATCATTGTTATTGTTTTTATTATTTGGGGGAAAAACAGACCAATTATTGGTGCCATAGTAGAGTTAGTTCATTAACAAATACAAACTTTAAAGTTATCATCCCAATTCTATCAACTTTTTGATGTTCTGCTGGTCTGGAACATTGAAGGTCTGGAATTTGTCAGAATTTTACATATAATAGGATAATTCTGACAGCAATACCTAGATGATTTCCCCAGATTTGGCACAAATTATCTAGATTTGGCACAAAATATTTAATATATGATTCAATGTGTAAATTATGCTTCTTTTATCTTTAGGATGGGTTGTATGTGACTTCCAGTTACTTTTTTTTATAAAGCTTTTTATTTACAAAACATATGACTGACCTTTCAACATTGACCTTTGCAAAAAAAACTTTTTTTTCCCAAGCTTTTGCTTTCTTCCCCCCCACCCCCACCCGTAGATGACAGGTAATCTAATACATGCTAGATAGGATAAATTATATGACAAATACAATACTTGGATACATATATATACAGTTATCTTACTGCACAAGAAACATCAGATCTAGAAAGAGAAGAACAAAAAAACAACCTAAGAAGGAAAACAAAATGCTTGGAAATATTCACAGAAAGCTTTAAAATGCTGTGTTGTGGTTCACTCTCAGTTCCCATAGGCCTCTCTCTGGATGTATATGACTATCTTCATCGCAGAACAATTGTTTAGATCTGACTTAATTTGTGTGGAGAGTGTTTTGCTCATATAGATCCTGACTTTCCCTTGGCAGATATACTCCCAAATATTTTATACTATCGATAGTTATTTTGAATGGAATTTCTCTTTGTATCTCTTGCTGTTGCATTTTGTTGGTGATGTATAAAAATGCTGATGATTTATGTGGATTTATTTTGTATCCTGCAACTTTGCTAAAGGTGTGGATTAATTCTAATAGTTTTTAGTTGATTCTCTAGGGTTCTCTAAGTAGACCATCATATCATCTGCAAAGAGTGATAATTTGGTTTCCTCATGACCTACTCTAATTCCTTTAATCTCTTTTTCTTGTCTTATTGCCAAGGCTAGCATTTCTAATACAATATTGAACAGTAATGGTGATAGTGGGCAACCTTGTTTCACCCCTGATCTTATTGGGAATGGTTCCAGTTTATCACCATTACATATGATGCTAGCTGATGGTTTTAAATAGATGCTACCGACTATTTTAAGGAAAAGTCCATTAATTCCTATACTCTCTAATGTTTTTAATAGGAATGGATGTTGGATTTTATCAAATGCTTTTTCTGCATCTATTGAGATTATCATATGGTTTTTGTTAGTTTGGTTATTAATATAGTCAATTATGTTAATAGTTTTCCTAATATTGAACCATCCCTGCATTCCTGGTATAAATCCTAGCTGGTCATGGTGTATTATTCTAGGAATGATTTTCTGTAATCTCTTTGCTAATATTTTATTTAAGATTTTTGCATCAATATTCATTAAGGAGATTGGTCTATAATTTTCTTTCTCTGTTTTTGTTTTACCTGGTTTAGGTATCAGTACCATGTCTGTATCATAAAAAGAGTTTGGTAGGAGTCCTTCATTCCCTATTTTTTTCGAATAGTTTATATAATATTGGAGTTAACT
>JAJPUD010011792.1:0-52696 GCA_023553655.1 Myrmecobius fasciatus
GGTGGGAAAGAGCTTAGTTTTTAGAGGACAGATGGAACTCAGCTGGTATGGCAAAGTCGTCTCTAGTTTAACAGGGTATATGGCAAGGTTTTAGTCCTGAGACTCCCTCCTTGAAGCTTTCCGTGTTTTCCAGCCGAGTTCCTCCATCCCTTTCTCTCCCCCCCCAGAAATAATTTATCCTTCCTCAAATCTCTTTGCACTTAGTATCTGTCTTATGCACTTATGTTCCATTTTGTTTTGTAAATGCTTTCCTTGCTAGATTGTAAACTCCCCGAGGGCAAGGAATTATTCAAGTATTATTCTTTTGTGTATTCTTTCTTTACCAGTTTGGGTACTCCTCTAATGATATTTAACATACATAAGAATTGAAATGATGTAGTGAAACCAATTGGTATTTGGATTAAAAAAAAATACGGAACAGAGGTAGGCACTTGGGAAAGTTTGTTGGCCAGTTTTATTCCATATATATATGTCCATTTGTGAATATCTTTATTTTTGTACTCAAGAAGCTTGGCAGACCAAAGAAGTGTTTCAATTAAGAAATCCTTTAATCTAGGATTTAGTAAAGTAGAAAGTTTCATTTTAGAATCTAAAGTTTTTTGTTGTACATCTATTTTTGTTCAGTGAAATATCAGTGCAAATTCCAAGTCTTCAGAGCAAAGTCTGATGAAATACATGGTGGAAAATTGTATTGGTTGCAATAGTAACAGGTGGTTACTCTTAATCATAGAACTGTTTCAGAAGCTGTCAGAATTCGTTTGTCACTTTTCTATGTTCACATTGTAGAGTGCTTGTAAAGGGGTATAATTTACTCTTAATGATAAATGAATAAATCTCTAACTTTTAATTTTACATTTTATTATGAAGTGAGATTCATACCTCTGAAGTCTTATATAAAAGACGTAATTGATGTGAATGGAGCTGATCTTTGTATATGGGTTTAGAGGGCATTTTTCTTATATCCTGGATACTTCAGTGGGCTCCTTGATTTACAGGAAATTGAATATTTGTTCTTTAGAATTTTCCACAAATTTAGGAAATTTTAGAAATTTGGTCAGTTTACTGAGGATATTTGTTGGCTAAGAACTGTACAGACAATTGCTATTAGCTTTATATTGCTGTTAGCTTTGTCTTGGTTTGAGATTGAGTATTCCAGAATGTGAGAAGTAGAAAGATGTTAGAGATATTCTAGTTTTTCTCTTCATTCTGTGCAAGAGAAATCTGAGCTCTACAGAAATTAATAGTTTTTCTCAAGGCCATTAATTGGTTTAGTGTCAGAGGCAGGACTGGAACTGCTGTCTCCTGATTCTCTGTGCATTGTTCTTTTTTATTGAGGCCTCTCTTACTTTGTTATTTTGAAGTTTTTCTCTAATTAAAAAATGAATATTTTTGTCTATTAGATCCTCCAGGATAATTCAGATTTCCTGTGTGTTTTAGAATTTCCTCACCTGAGAAAAGATTGGAAGTGAGAAAGAGCTGGATTAGAGAATTGTATTACTCATTTTTCCCCCTTCTAGAAGTAGATAGAACTTAGGGTTTTCAACTGAAACACTTGACTGAAGTTCTTGTGATAATGTATTGCTATAGGTGTTTAGGATTTTAGTCACTGTAGCCACCTAAAAGGATTGATTTGATTTTATATTTTAATGTGAATTGAAGCTTCCCTGAAATCGGTATTGATTGTATTTTAATGAAAATTTAAAAATCTGTTGATTTTGGTTCCCTTTGCTTCTTAACTTTTTTTTTTTTTTTTTTTTTTTTTAGGAATTGAGGATTGACATTTTGTTAGAATTTTGGGGATATTTGAATTTTCAATGATCTGATCTCTTAACAATAATTGTCATTCTGTTTCTGGTTTGACAGCACAACTTCATGCCAGATTATCTATTAAAGACCAAGTAGGCCCTTACTAGTTTTTCTTATAAAGCATTCTTTTCAGTTTCAAATTAAATCCAAGAAAAATGGATTCTTTTTTGGAAACCTCAGTTTCACATATACAGATGTATTGTAGGGTATAATTTTGTGGTTTTCATGTGTCTTCTGTTTTTATATTTTCCATCCTTTTTTGAGGGGGAAGGGAGCATGAGAGAAGAATTACTTTATATAACATACACAAATATTAAAGGACATTGTAGCTACTAAAGATTGAGAACTTATTAGAACCTTTTATTTTTTGGTTAATGTTATAAATGAATATATAGTCCTGAAGACTGATCTAACAAATTTGATTTGAAAGGAAATGGACTAATAAGGTAACTAGATTAGTTATCTTGATCAGAGTTAACACCCTTTTAGCCTGTCTTAAATTGAAATGTGTGCCATCAAATCAGATGTACTAAATTGACTCACATCCCTAATCCTGCTCATGTCAGTTTAGTATTGGTAATCTCTAAGAGAAAAACATTTCTTTTTTGGTGATGGGGGAATAGATGGGAGCTGAGATTCATGTGGGGTTGGCCATAGGTTATTATATTTTTAGAGAAAAACTGTTCTAGCATAGGTCTTTGGGTGTGTAAGCTCTAAAAGGAATGATATTCTTGATTAACTCAGTTGTTCCTTAAGTTTATGTTGCTGAGGAGTAAAAGTTTTTTGTTCAAATATTGTGTACTGTTTTTAGTTGTCAAAATTAGTTGTGGATAGGGAATTGTCTACATGAAGGTGCTAGTTTGGTATGTTTCTTTTTCTTTTTCTCCCTCTTCTTTTTTTTTTTTTTTTTGGAAAGAAGAATGTTTTCCAAATTGAGTATCTTTAAAAAAGATTCTTTACCTGAATTTGAGAAACTCTTCATCACATGCACTGTCTTTCAGTTTGATTCATGATTTGTATCATACTTTCTTTTTGATGTAGAAGAGACAAATTTTGAATACTTAATTACTAAAATAGAAAATACACCATAGAAAGGCAAGGTAAAACTAGGAATAGAAAGAATACTGTAGAGTTGTCTTAATAAATGTCTTTTATATCTTTTTAATGAAAGTGAATACTTTATATCTTTTGTAGCAACTTCCTTTCCAAATTTTTCTTTCCAATGACTTTGATTCCCAAGCTTTGTGTAATTGAAAGGTACTTTTTTCAGAAGTCTTTCAAAGAGTCAGCTTACAAAATTTTCACTTAACTGAACAGGCAGTTTTAGTTCATGGTTGTGGGGATGGAAGGAGTGAAGAGGAGTGGGGAAATGGGCCTGAGTTTTAGTCTCAGCTCTGCTATTTATAATTTGTTTAATTTAGGGCAAGTCACTTAATATTTCTGTACCACACTTTTTCCAATTTGTAAAATAGCTAATTCTTTTTTTTTTTTTTTGAAACAGCAATTCATTTTAATGGTTTAAGCTTTGAGATACTATTGTCACTTTTCTATCATGTTTGAAACATTGGAATAAAGATTGGAGAGGCTCATCATCAAGTTGTGAACAGTTGGTTTTAAAGACCAATTTGTATACTATAAGTGGTTGTGATTTATCTGTGTTAGCCGAAGCATCTGCCCTGATCCAAATGAATGAATATAGGGTGCTGTGGCTATATCCTTGTCCTTCAAAAAGTCAAAGAGCTATTGAGGTTGTGATTATTTGCCTTTTTTTTTTTCTTTTTTTCTTCCTTTAGGATAGCAATATTGCTAATCAACTTCTTGAAGTGAGATAGCAAGTGCAGCTCACTAAGAAAATACTGCAGTGACTCAGTTATAGATGATGATTCTGACATAAAAGGGACTTTTTTTTTTTTTTTTGGCACTATTCACACTGAATTGTAGCATCATGTTGCCAAATTGTAAAAAAGCACTGGATAGCTAAAATCAGAATTTTACAACACACTGGCAAAAGGCACAGTTTAAAATGAGGGTCCTAATCAAACTTCCTGGGGAAAGAAAACCCTACATTTTTTCTGTCTTGTAATTTAATGTAGTGTAACAGAATGTAATATTATGGTTTAGCCACACTTAACACCTTCCTTTTATACTAAATAAAAACCAGGGTTTCACAAACTTTATGCTGCATAAAAGGCATGCTCAGAAAGATGATTACTCACTTAGGGTTGAAAGTCAGAAATTTAGCTAATTGCTGCTATTCCAATACTAGATTTAATTTTTTTTTTTTGCTCGTAATTTGTCCTACCTAACTTCATTTTAATATGGAAATATGTTGTGATTAGCAACTCTTAGAGTTGAATCATAGTTCATATAGGTTCATCAATGTAAGTGGGAATTGTTGACTGAAATGTGGATGTTTTATATTTCTTTAGGTATTAGAAAACTACTCTGATGCTCCAATGACCCCAAAACAGATTCTGCAAGTCATTGAAGCTGAGGGACTAAAGGAAATGAGGTTTGTATTGACTTTTTACCTAAAAGGAACACATCTTCCTCTGTAATGATTGTGTTTTGGTTCTAATGGGGTGTATACATATGTATGGGCAGCTAGATAATGCAATAAATAGAGTTCAGGCTTGGAGCCAGGAAAACCTGAATTCAGACACCAACTGTGTGACCTTTGCTCTTGTCTCTTAACCATTTTTGTCTCAGTTTCCTCATCTGTAAAATGAGCTAGCGAAAGAAATGGCAAACCACTCTTACAATCTTTGCTAAGAAAGCCCCAAAAGGATTGACTGAAAATGACTAAATAATAATGTATTTGTATATCTATTCATGTTCCTGAGTAGTAGTCTGTATAAAATTTCCAGGTTGTTGTTGTTGTTGTTTTTTTTTTTTTTAAATTGGGAAAGGGAGTTTGAATTTCCACATTTCCATTAAGAGATGGCAATGTTCTGGGTATTATTTTGGTTTTTTGGGGGGTGGGGTGGTGGTGGTGGTTGTTTGTTTTAAACCTGAATTTCAAGAAGCTGCAGTTTGGGGCTTGCACATTTATGTAGAGTTAGGTTGCATGTTCTCTTATATTTCTTTTTACCTCAGACATCAAAAAGGTTATATAGCTGGGCTATATAGCATTCTGTTGTGTTTTACTCTTTATACTTCTAAAATTCTTTAGAGTCAGAGAACTTTTCAGAGCATATTCGGCATTTTTTATCTACTCTAGTATTAACAGTTAACATCTATAAATTGCTTTGTGGTTCTGATAAAATGTATCTCATTTGATCTTCACAGTTTATCTTTACAGTTATCCTTGAATGGTATAGGCAAAGCACGTGTCATTTTCATTTTATGAATAAGGAAGTTGAGGTTTAGAAGTGAAATGAGGTATCCAGGGTTTAACAAGCTAATAGGAAGAAAAATGGGCACTCTAGCATAGGTCTTTTGTCTATAAATTCATTGTTCTTTCTCACTTAAACAATGTTATCAGTAGCAATTCATAATATGAATTCATGATAAATGTATTTGGGCTTGATTTTATCATTTACCCTATTATCTTTTTGTGTTTTCCAAAAGAACAGAAGCAAAAAGGATTATTATAATTGGAAAATCAAAAATCAGTGGTTGTCTTTAATTTCTCTTTCTCATATTTCTTTCTTGCTTTCTCTCTCTCTTTCTTTTTCTCTTTCTCTCTTTCTCTCTTTCTCTCTTTCATTCTTTCATCAAGTGTAGCCTTTTCATGAATCTTAGGACCAAAAACTTGGGGCACATTTTAACATTGAAAAAGTGTCTAGCTACATTTCTAGTTCTCTTGGCTGAAGAAATTCAATCCATCTAGAGTGGAGACATTAAGACAATGTTCTACATTGGCTGGATCTTATTTAGATGAAAGCCATTTACTATTTGGCATCATAATTATGCTTCTTTTTTATTTTTATGAGCTATTTCCCATCATGCTGCTGTCTATATTGCTGTTGAATCACTATGTCAATAATAGGCAAATTAATCCCTTTGGGAAGAGATGAAATTCAGAATGTTAACTTGTTTCTGCTGCTTGTTCTTATAGGAATTATGAAATACTCATGATGGTTTGTGATTAGTGAACTGCTTTGTAATTTATAGACAAAGGTATAGTGTGTAGGAGTCGTATTGTTCAGAGGAGGACTTCGCCAGCATGCATTACTCCCTTGTAGCAGAACTGTTACAACACCCACTCATTACTCCAGATTTTGAACAGCATTTCTTTTAGGGATTTAATTTGGTGAGAGATTTATAGCATCCAGTGTAACCAAAGCAGAATTAGTAATTGACTTAATTATTTAGAGATTTTAAGAATCAAAGTTTATTTTGACATACTGATTAAGTCAGGCCCTTTTGCTCAGGGAGGATGCTAAGTGATTATATTCCAGACTTATTCTTGGAGTACTCTTTTTACTATGCCATGTTGCAATGGGAAACCAGAAGGACAAGGGCAAGTTGCAAACCAATAGTACACTTAGATTTAAAAATGCATTTTTTTTGACAGTTTTGGACAGTTATCAGTTTTCAATAAATAAGTATTTCTCCCACAATGTTTACATTTTGAGTGGCCTGCTGTGGAGACAAAAGAAACTGAACTGATGGTGTTTTAACTTTTGAACATTGCCAGGGTATTAAATTTATTTGACTGCTTTTGTTTTGGGCATTCTAGCTAAATTTCCTCGTCCTACTTGCTTCCAGGTATATATAAATTTAAAAAAAAATACAAAATCATAATAAAGAAAAAATAGTTGAAAGGAATTCTGATACATTACATATATTTAAAATATTTTATTATTGTCCTGATTGAGAAAAGTAACTTTCCTCTTGATAGTCTTTTTTTTCCAAAGCACAGAGTCTTTTTTATTTTTTTTTTCAGTTCCAAATTTTCTCCCCACCCATTCTGCCCCTGTCCCCTGTTCCATCTCTCCTCCTCCCCCTCTCCTTCCACTTGCCTATAAGAAGGCAAGAAAGACAAAAGTTATTCATTAACCATGGGGGGGGGGGTAGGAGACACAAGAAAGAAGAAAATATGTTTCTCTGTCCCCTAATTCCATACAGTCCCTGTAAAAGTAGGGAGCATAATTCGTCTTCATTTCTTTGGAATTGTAGTGGATTATTATGTTGATCAGAGTTATTGAGTTTCAATGAGGATCATTCTTATAATCCTGCTGTTACTGTTTAGATTGTTCTGGTTCTCCTCACTTCACTTCATCAATACAAACATGTCTTCCCAGTTTTTTCTGAAACCATTTCTTTTATAATTTCTTAGAACATGATGTTCTCTTATATTCATATGCCTAATTTATTTGGCTATTCTATTGATAGACATCCTTCAGTTTTTAATTCTTTGCTGTGACAAAAAAGAGATGCTATAAATATTTTTGTATATATGAACCCTTTTCTTTCTTGAATCTCTTTGAAATGTAGACCTAGTAATAGTATTGTTGGATTAAAGGGTGTATATGGATTAAAACAGTTTTGATTGTGGTTCTAAATTGCTTTCCAGAATGTTTGGGATAGTTTACAACCTCACCAGCAATATATTAGTGAACCTCTTTAGCTGCCAGCATTTGCAATTTTCTTTTTTTGTTTTCTTAAAGAGTGGGTGTGAGATGGTATGTTAAGAGTTTTAATTTGTATTCTCTGATTAGTAGTGATGTAGAGCATTTTTCATATGGCTATTGATACCATTGGTTTCTTCCTCTGAAAACTACCTGTTCATGTCTTTTAACCACTCATCATTTGGGAAATATTACTTATTCTTGTAAATTTGACTTAGTTCTCTGTATATTTTAGAATTGAGACCATTATCAGAGAAAGTTGCTGCAAAGATTTTCCTCCAGGTTTCCTGTTTCTCTTCTTATTTTAACTGCATTGGTTTAATTTATGCAGAAACTTGTAAGTTTTATGTAATCAAAATTATCCATTTTCCCTTTTAAACTTTTCTAGTTTGATCATAAACATTTCTTCTTTTCCATGCTATATCTGATTGGTTATTTCTTCCCTATTCCACCAATTTGGTTATTAAAGCTTTTTTTCTGAACTTATTTTGACATATGGAGTGAGGTGTTGGTCTATGCCTAATTTATTATGCCAGCTTACTTTACAGTTTTCCCAACAATTTTTGCCAAATACTGAGTTCTTGCTCTAGAAATTGGACTCTTAGGTTTATCATACATTACTGTGTTTTACTATGTCTATTTGCTTTTGTGTGTTATGTACCTAATTGTTCCACTAATCACCCTCCATATTTCTTACTTTCTATTTCTCTATTACTACCAAATTTTTGATGTTTATAATTTTGTAATATAGTTTGAAATCTGATACTACTAAACCCCCTTCCTTGATTTTTTTTTTTTTCTTGATATTCTTGATCTTTTATTCTTTCAGCTAAATTTTGTTAGGATTTGCTAGAAAGTAATTCTTTGGTAGTTTAATTGGTATGGTATTGAAAAAATGAATTAATTTAGATAGTATTATAATTTTTTTATTAAAAAAATGGCATAGTCTGCCTGTGAGCAATTAATAATTCTCCAGTTATTTAAATCTATTTTTATTTGTGTGACAGGTGTTTTGTGATTATGTTCATATAGTTGCTGTGTGTGTATTTGGCAGGTAGATTCTCAGATATTTTATACTATCTAGTTATTTTAAATGGAGTCTTTTTGTCTTTTTCTTTCTGAGTTTTGTTGGTAATTCAAAATGTTGATGATAGAAATACTGCTGATTTATGTGGATTTTTTTTTTTTTTTTAATTCTGCAACTTTGTTGAAGTTGTTAGTTTCTGTTACAGTTTTTTTATTTGACTCCCTGGGATTCTATTAAGTTGACCATTATGTTATCTGTAAAGAGTGATTATGAGTTTTCTTTCCTCATTGTCTATGCTTATTCCTTCTATTGTCTTTTTTGGGGGAAAGACTATGTTTTATTGTGATAGCAAAGATTTGTGGTAAAATGTTGAATTGTAATATGTCATCATGGACACGTGTGCTTCACTTAGCCTTATTGGAAAAGCTTTTAGTTTATCCCAATTGCAATGATTTTCCATAGATTCTACTTACCATTTAAAAGAAAAATCCATTTGTTTCTGTGCTTTCTAATGTTTTAAACAGGAATGGCTATTGTATTTTGTCTAAAGCTTTTTTTGTATCTACTGAAGTAGTGATGATTTTTTGTTGGTTTTGTTATTAATAGTCAACTTTTCTTATAGATTTTCTAAAATTGAACTACTTTCCCTTTCTTTTATAAATCCATCCTCATTAGAGTGTATACTTTTATGGTAGATTAGTATAACATTCTTGCTAGTATTTTATTTAAATTTTTTACATCACTATTGATAAGGGAAATTGGTTTGTAGTTTTCTTTGTTTTTTATTTTCCCTGGTTTAGGTATCAAGAATATATTTGTATAAAAGAAAGAATTCCAATAAATTTACCTATTTTTTTCAGTTTATTTAGTATTGAAATAAATTATTTAAATGTTTGATAGAATTTGCTTGTAAATACATCTGGTTCTGGGGTTTTTTTCCTTAGGGAACTTATTTAAAGCTTGCTGAATTTTTTTTTCTAAGATAAAATTATTTATTTTATTTCCTATCTTGTTACCTTGGAAAATTCAGGTTTTGCAAATGTCTATTTCATTTAGATTGTCATTTTTATTGGCAAATAGTTGGATGAAATGGCTCCTAATAAATTGCTTTTATTTCCTCTTCATTGATGAATTTTTTTATATTGATGATTTATTTTTCTTCTTTCTTTTTCTCACTCAGTTTAGCCAATGACCTGTCCATTTTATTGTTTTGTTTTTTCGAAAAAAAAAAAAAAAACAAAACCAAAAACAAAAAACCCAGTTTCTAGTTTTATTCACTTTTTTTAACTTTCAATTTTGTTCATCTCTCTTAATTTTCAGGATTTCTATTTTGATGTTTGAGGGTTTTAATGTGTTTTTTAGTTTAGCCAATGATCTGTCCATTTTATTGTTTTGTTTTTTCAAAACAACAAAAACAGCTTCTAGTTTTATATATTAGTTCGATTTTTTATTTTCAGTTTTATTCATCTCTCTTTTAATTTTCAGGATTTCTGTTTTGATGCTTAATTGAAGGTTTTAATGTGTTTTTTTCTAGTTCATACCCAATTTCTTGATCTGTTCTTTCTCTTATTCATCTCCCTTTTAATTTTCAGGATTTCTGTTTTGATGTTTGAGGGTTTTAATGTTTTTTTTTTCTAATTCATACCCAATTTCTTGATCTGCTTTTTCTCTTATTCATGTGAGCATTTAGAGATAAATTTTTTTCTAATTATTATTTTGGCTGCATCCCACAAATTTTAGAATGTTGTCTCATTGTTGTCATTAACTATAATGAATTTGTTTATTGTTTCAGTGATTTGTTTTTTGATCCATTCATTTAAAAAAATTAAATGATTTAGATTTCCAATTAATTTTTGTTTTATACTTCAAAACCCTTTATTGATTGTAATTTTATTGCATTATGGTCAGAAAGAGATGAATTTAATTTTTCTGTATTTGTGAAGTTTTTATGCTTGAATAGTTGGTCAATTTTTGTGAAGGTATTATGCATAATTCAGTTGGTATATTTTCTGTTCCTATTCATTATTTTCCAGAGGTCTGTATTTAACTTTTTAAAAACCCTATTTATCCCTTTAAATTCTTTCTTAATTTGATTTATCTAGTTCTGATTTAACTAATAGCACATCTCCAGGATCACATCTCTCCATCTGCCATTAAGACATCTCAAACTGAGTATTCGATAGACATCTTAAGCTCAGTATGTCTAACTCATTATTTTCCCTATAACTTTAATTTCCCATCCTAATTCCTTATCTTTCAGTCCTTAAGGCTTGAAATCTAGATGTTATCCTTAGCTCCTCACTATTTCCTTATCTACTTGTCAAGGCTTGTTGATTTCACCTTTGCAACATCTCTAATATGTACTCTTCTCTGAGAGTATTATCACTCTAGTGCTGCAGGTCTTTACATATTGACTATTGCATGTTACAATATTACCTGCTGGTGGGTTTCCTTGCTTCAAGTCTCCCTCCACTTCAAATGATCTTTCATCCAAGTAATGTCATTTGCTGCCCTCATCCCCCACTCAACAAATTCTGGTGTTGTTCTGTTGCCTCTGAAATCAAAATACAAAATGCTTTGTTTGGCATTCAAAGTTCTTCATAACCTAAGTTCCTTCTCCTATTTTTCTAGTCTTCTTTATACCTTATCTCCCTGTCTCATATTCTTTAATCCAATGATACTGGCATCCTGGATATTCTACATATAAGACATTCCATCTCTAGACATTTTCTCTGGTTGTCCCCCATTCTTGACATGTTTCCCTCTTCTGCTTTGACTTCTTTTAAATCCCGACTGAAATCCTATTATTTTTACTGGCAGCCTTCTCCTCCCTCTTGATTCTAGAGGCTTTCCTCTGTTAATAATTTTTCTATGCATCATATATATATATGTATAGTTTGCTTTCTATATGTTTATTTAGGTGTTGTCTCCCCCATTAGATTGTAAGGTCTTTGAGAGCAGGGGTTGTCTTTTGCTTTTTTTGTTTGTTTATATAGCATAATGCCTGGTACATAGAATTATATTTGATTAATTAGACTTCTAAGAGCTCTAAGTGATAATAAAATTCTATCTTCTCCACATAGAAGAATGTAAACAGCTTACCCCTGATGATTTCTCCCCATTTTTACACTATGTTTATATATCGTATTTTCTGTTTAGCTCTATTTTTTTAATCAGAAATTTTAGTAAATATCCATTTGTTGGCTTTATGGGTTTATACTGTTTTACTGGATAGGTTATTCTTTTTTATTTTTTAATTTAAAAAAAATTTGTATTTTGCTGAGGCAATTGGGATTAAGTGACTTGTCTGGGGTCATACAGCTAGGAAGTGTTAAATCTGAGTTCAGATTTGAACTCAGGTCCTCCTGACTTCAGGGCTGGTGCTCTATCCACTATACCACCTACCTGCCCCTTGGATAGGTTATTCTTGGCTGTGATCCTAGACTTTTTTGCCTTCGAGAACACCATATTTCAAGCTTTCCATTCCTTTTTAGAGGTGGCTGCTAAATCTTGTGTCATCTTGACTTTGGCTTTTCAGTGCTTGAATTTTTTCTTTCTGTCTGCTTCCAGTTGTGTGAGGTTTTGGGGGTTTTGTTTTTAATTTAGGAGTTCTGGATTTTGGTTATAATATTCCCACAAGTTTCATTTTGGTATTTCTTCCAGGAGGTGATTGATAACTTTCAATTTCTACTCTCCCCTTTTGTTCTAAGATAATATGGTCAATTTTCCTTTTTTAATTTCTTGAAACATAATGGCTAAGCTCTTTTTTTTTTCCATCCTGGCTTTTAGTGGTTCAGTGATTCTTAAATTATTTCTCCTAGAAACATGTTTTCCAGGTTAGTTGGTTTTCTAAGAGATGCTTCATATTTTCTTTCTAGTGTTTTTTACATTTTTTAACTTATTTTTTCTTGTCTAAAAATTATCTTTGGCTTCTATTTGAGCAATTCCAATTTTCAAGGAGTTACTTTTTCCAGTAACATTAGTTACTCTTTTTTTCATTGCTTTCTTACATAACTTTTAATTCTTTTCCTATTTTCCTTTACTATTCTTATTTGGTTATTAAAAAAAAATTTTTTTTGCCTTTTTTATGACTACTTAGCTCCTTTAAGAATTCTAAAAACTAGAGATCAAATTGCCAACATGTGCTGGATTATGGAGAAAGCAAGAGAGTTCCAGAAAAACATCTACTTTTGCTTCATTGACTACACTAAAGCCTTTGTGTGGATTACAACCTGTGATCAGTCCTCAAAGAGATGGGAATACTGTTGATCTTGTCTCTTGAGGAACCTGTAAATGGGCCAAGAAGCAGAAGTTTGAAACAGTTGATTGGTTTAGATTGGTAAAGGAATATAGTCACCTATTTATTTAATTTATATGTAGAGTACATTATGCAAAATGCTTGGTTGGATGAATCAAAAGCTGAAATTAAGGTTTCTGGGAGAAATAACAATCTCAGATATGCTGACAGTACCAGTCTGATGATAGAAAGTGAAGAGGAATTAAGAAGTCTCTTGATAAGGGTAAAAGAGGAGAGTGTAAAAGCTGATTTGAAGCTTAACATCAGAAAAACTTAGATCTAGTTTTTTAAAATCTAGAAAAATTAACTAGTCCTGTCATTTCCTGGTAAATAGAGGACAAAGAAATGGAAGCAGTATCAGATTTTTATATTTTTGGGCTTCAAGATCACTGCAGATGGTGACTGCAACCATAAAATTAAAAGACAGTTGTTCCTTAGAAGGAAAGCTATGGTACATCTGGACAGCAAATTAAAAAGAGAACATCACATTTCCTACAAAAGTCTATATAGTCAAAGCTTTGTTTTTTTCAATAGGAATGTACAGCTGTGAGAGTTGGACTATAAGGAAAGCTGAGTACCGCAGAGTCGACACTTTCAAATTGTGTTGCTGGGGAAGACTTTTGAGAGTCCCTTGGACAGTAAGGAAATCAAATCAGTCTGTATTTAAAGAAATTAATTCAGAGTACTCATTGATCATATCCTGAAGCAGAAGCTTAAATTTTTTGACTACTAATGAAAAGTTGTACATCATTAGAAAAGACCCTGATGTTGAGAAAGATTGCAGGCAAAAACGAAGGGGATTGGCAGTGAATGAGATGGATAGTGTCATAAAAACAGTGACAGATTTTGGAGAGATTTTGAGAGAGAGTGGAGGAGAGAAGGGCCCAGTGTGTTGTGGGTCAAAAAAAGTTGGACACAATTGAACAACTAAACAATAAGAAAAACAGTTCTTGTTGAAATTTATCTAATTTCCATTTTTCTTTAGGGCTTTGTAGATGCTTTTAAGTCACTGTCTTCTGTATTTGTATCTTGAGTTTCCCTTTCCTATTACCATTACTATGAAAACTCTGTATGAGTTCTTTTTTTGTTTGCTCATCCTTCCAACAGATTTCTTGAATTTGAACTATATTTTAGTATTGGTTTCTCTCCTCATTTCTGGGAGTGATTTCTGAATTGAGCATTTGTCTTTTATGTCCTTCTGTCCTACTCAGTGATATGATCCAGGATGATCCAGGGAAAAATCTACTTTTTCCTTTTATTCTTCGCTCTACAAGTTCCTGACTCAGTTTTGGGTCTGTTGGCTTTTGCCTAGATAAGTTTCAGTAGACTATTGTTGGACCTAGTCATTATTAGGCATTTGGGAGATTATGTGAGTTCAGAGAGACTGAGCCGCTGGCTCCTCTTTGGTCTTGATCTTCTGGCTTGATTATTCTACTGCAGTTTGTTATGCAGGGCTAAAGTTCAGAACCAGATCCCTTATTTGGCTTTTAGATTTAGAGCCACACAGCTAAATTTTTTGGAAATTGTTTTTTTACTCTGTATTTTAGCTCAGGTCCTTTTCACTCAAGAATGTTCCTCTCTGCCAAAGAATTGTGAGTTGTAACAGTGTATTAAGTGACAAAGCTACTATTTTTCACCTGTTCCTACTCCCAGTCCTGGTTTAGAAGTTCTTTGCTACTTTCTGTCCTGGTGCTCCTACCCCTTTTTAGTATCGGTGTGCTGGATGGTCCTCATAGCTGTGCTCTTGGTACATCCATCCCAGCGTCTGAATGTTTTTCTATCTCCCCAAGCTGCTCTAGGTAGAAAATGACTCATGGTGACTTTATCTTAACTTTTCCTGATCAGAATTCATTCTGGCATGTTTTCCAAGTTGTTGTGGAAAATGTATTGAATGGGGGTGTGTGTGTGAGAGAGAAAGGCTTATTCTAAATTTGGTGATCATCAACAAAAAGAAATAGAAAAAAATACACAAATGAAAATGAATTTTTTTTTAAATTTGTGGATCCAAAAGAAAAAAAATTGAAAAAAATATGAAATGGAAATTCATAGTTTCAAATTGACTCCTCTTTTTATGGTGTGCTGCATACATGAAGATTTTTTTATATATCTTTTTGTTTTTAAGCTCAAAAAGAAGAAAAAAATTGTGGAGCTGCTTTTTAGTTTTACTTTCAGTCAAGTTTTTGAACTTAAAATCATGACTTTCAGGATACCTGATTTTTATTATCTAATGCCAACGAACATTAAAAGCCTGCAATGCAGAGGTGTTATTGAAAATATTGACTAATGTTTGGATAGCAGTGTAGTGGGGGAAAAACATATTAGGAGTTCCAGTTGATAGTTATAGGATCATAGATATAGAAGTGGAAGGGACCTCATACCATGCATTCCAGCACTTTGACTTTACAGATGTGGAAATTAGGCCTAGAGTGATTAAGTGGCTGGACCAGCACCACAGAGTTTTTAAAGTGAGATTTGAATCCAAGTCTTCTGATAACAGCAAGTGTTCTTCGCTTCCCCCTCCCCCCCCAGTCCCCTCAGTCCCCCCCAGCCTCCTCCCCATGCCAAGCAGAAAATCCTGGGTTTTAATGCCAGCTCTCCTGCTCATTCACCTGTAAAATCTCAAGTGAATCACTTAACTTCTCAGACTTCAATTTTGCTCATATTTAGCTTACTATAATTTAAATTAAATTACATGGCACAAATATTTCCTCATGTAACATTTGTCAGTACATTGAAAAATACAGTCCATTGAACTAATCTTCATTTGAACCTGTTGAATTTCTTTGATAGGGAGTAATTGTCTTGAAATTCTTCCATATCTTATTTCTTTCCTACCTGACTTGATAAGATCTTACAGGGTCTTACCATAGTGAATAAAATGTATGTGGATTATATTCCTTTTCATTCTTGTCTGTTGCAGTGGGACATCCCCCTTGGCTTGCCTCAATGCTATGCTTCATTCCAATTCTCGAGGTGGTGAGGGACTCTTTTACAAACTTCCTGGACGAATAAGTCTTTTCACACTCAAGGTAAGTTGTTACCTTTGGTCCTTATGAATAGGTTGTAGAATTTAATTATGTCATATACAGAAAGTTCTTGTTTATTGTAAGTAGATCATTCCATAGATCTCTCTGTAAAGGGATTTTTATGTAATTCACCCACTTCTCTTAGCCTATGTAACAAAAGTATACACAAAATAATACCATTGTATAAGTCATAAAATTTACTAAAATCCAGACATATTAAATACTGTACCATGATGATAAACAGAATTATGAAATGAAAGATAAAGCTAATGATAAAGAAGAGACAGTACTGTACAATAAAGTTAATGAAGTATCCTATATCTAGCCTTTATCACCAGTGGTTGGTGAATAACTTTTTTCACAAAGCCATCAAGAGATAGCTTTTTTCCCCCTCATATATCTGACAAAAGCAAACTATATATTTTTTTAATTAAAACTTTTTATTGCAAAACATATGTATGGGAAATTCTTCAACATTAACCCTTACAAAGCTTTCCGTTACAAATTTTTTTCCCCCTACTCCCCACCCCTCCCCTAGATGACATGGTATCCACTACATGTTAATTATATAAAATACTTGACAAATCGAATATATGTATACATATTTCCACACTTATCATTTTTGTGCAAGAAAAATCGTATCTACAAGAAAGAAAAATCAAAGAAAGGAAACACAATGCAAGCAAACATCAATAGAGAGCATGAAAATGTTATGTTGTGGTCTCTCTGGGTGTATATGGCTTTCTTCACTGAACAATTGGAACTGGTTTGAAACATTTCATTGTTGAAGAGAGCCATGTCCATCAGAATTGATCGTCATATAGTCTCGTTGTTGCCGTGTATAATGATCTCCTGGGTCTGCTCATTTCGCTCAGCATCAGTTCTTGCAAGTCTCTCCAGGCCTCTCTGAAATCATCCTGATGGTCGTTTCTCACAGAACAATAATATTCCATAACATTCATATACCATAATTTGTTCAGCCATTCTCCAATTAAAGGGCATCTATTCAGTTTCCAGTTTCTAGCCACTACAAAAAGAGTTGCCACAAACATTCTTGCACATGTGGGGCCCTTTCCTTCCTTTATGATTTCTTTGGGATATAAGCCCAATAGAAATAAAAAGCAATATTATCCTCAACTAGTCTTTGAACTTTAAAAAATCTGGAAGTATTTGGATTCATCTTTTCCGTACAAGAAAAAAATTCATTCAAATGATGAAGTGCTTCTGTCAACCATTTTGTGGTGAATCTTTCTGGTTCAACCTCAGTTCTAAAGCTTCCTTTCTTTTGAGATCTTTGCAGCTAAGCAGCTCAATCAGATCCTCATTCAGAATTCTCATTCAGATTTCTTTCAGAATTCTTCACAAAAGTTAAATTTGCATAATTTGAATTTTACATAAAGTAAGAACTGTATACTATATCTAATGCATATATTTATACTTTTGTTTGCTATAGAAATGTCAACTTGATAAGGGCTGGAATAGTGAGGAATACTTATATAAAGAGCCTACACTCTGGAAAACAGTGATTGACAGTAGCTATTTTAAATATATGAAATTTAAACATAATTTTTGAAGTTTTTAAGTAGTAAGGCATATGTAGATTTTTTTTATTTACTGATTGATATTAGTTATCCAAATTAGCTTTGTGATGTTATTGAAGTCTTTTGATCTCTCTGGGTCTCCATTTCCTTATTTGGAGGTCTAGGTGATTTCTTAGGTTCCATTCAGTTGTACCATTTTTTGCTGTACTATTGTTTGATTGTGTATCAAAAGCAGAAGGACTTTGTTCATCCACATAAATGGTTAAATTTGATAAACATTATAAATGATCCTATTTAATAAATATGGTCATTATCTTTCAATTACTTCGTATAGTTGGAATAAGAATAGAGTGGGTGACCGGTAATTAGAAAATGAAATTTTGCATCCTACTTTGGTAGCACACTTAGTAGCACTTATAACCATAGACAAGTCATTTAATGTCTTTATCTGTTATATTATGGATAATATCAGCACCTACTTCAAAAGGTTTTAGTTAATATCCAGTGTCTCGATGTACAGAAAACCTTTGTAAAGCTTTAGGTGTTATATAAATATTAGGTATTATTATTTATGAAAGGTGAAAATGGGCTTAAGGGCGTAATACTCAAGAACTTTGTCATAGACATAAAAGATTGGAATGTAATAAAAATGATGGCACAGTCTTTTACATGTTACATGATTTAAAATACATATAAATACTGTTGTTACTGGGTCTTTACCCTCTCTGAGGCAGTGCAAGCTACAGACCTCAGAATGGAGCCCATGGGGCAATGCAGTGATCCTTTTCTGATCATATCTCCTACTGTACCAGAAGATATACAATAAATACGACATTTTACCTTGACAGAAATTTGAAGTTTGCTTGTGGAAAAGAGTTTCAGTTTATGAACTGTTGTGAAATTTTCAAGGCAAGTGCATAGATAATTTTCAGCATTCTCCCTTGCAAAATCTTGTGTTCCAAATTTTTTCCCTCACTTCCCCTCACCCACTCCCTAGATGGCAAGTAATCCAATATGCTAAACATGCAATTTTTATTCTTCTATATATATTTCCACAATTATTATGCCGCACAAGAGAAATCAGATCAAAAAGAAAAAAACAGTGAGAAAGAAAACAGAATGCAGCAATGACAAAAAAAGTGAAAATACTATATTGCCTCTCTCTGAGGGTGCAGATGGCTCTCTTCATCACAAGACCATTGGAACTGGCCTGAATCATCTCATTGTTGAAAAGAGCCATTTGACATTTATTTTTTTTTATAAGATTTTGATTTCCAATGTTTTTCTCCTTCCCTTCCCTTGTCCCTCCCAAGATGACAGTCAATCTGATATAAGTTATACACATACAATTGTATTAAACATATTTTCACATTAGTTAGGTTGTGTTCATATATCTTATGCTTAAAACTTTTTCTTATTTTTGTAAATTAATAAACCTGGATATTTCATATACAAAAAGCAACAGGAAAGGATTGTACAGCATATAACATTGTGAATCTCTGTTACATGCTACTTGCTTTTAAAAAATGTATTATATGGCAGTTGTAATACTATCATGCTTTTTTTTTTAATATTCGCTATTCTCTCCTATTCATCTTAAAACTCATTGATGTTCTTTCCTTTCTTTTTTAGCATGATTCTCACTACTTATACTTCTCCATAAACATCTCCTCATTCCTTACAAAAAAGCTCTCTTTTTTAAAAAAGATAAGAAGAGCCAAACAAAACAAATCCACACACTAGGTTTCAGAAAATGTATGTCTCATTTTTTATCTGTAGATCATTGCTTCTGCAAAGAATTGGGAAGCATGATTCATTATCAGACCTAGAATCTTGCTTGGTTATTACATTAACCACAGTTCATAATTCTTTTACAATTTTACATGTGGTAATAATTTTATAAATTGTTCTTTTGGTTCTGCTTTCCAATTCATAGAAATCTTTCTAAATTTCTCTGAATCCATCATACTCCTAGTCCCACCTACTTAAGAGATGTGAGTAATTATGACAAAATAACTTATTAATTTCAATTGTACAACAATACTATATGATGATCAATTCTGACTGACATGGCTCTCTTCAACAATGAAATGTTTCAAACCACTTCCAATTGTTCAGTGAAGAAAGCCATATACACCCAGAGAGAGGGATGTGAAATGTGGACCACAACATAACATTTTCATGCTCTCTATTGATGTTTGCTTGCATTGTTTCCTTTCTCTGATTTTCCTTTCTTGTAGATACGATTTTTCTTGCACAAAAATGATGTGTGGAAATATACATAGATATATTCGATTTGTCAAGTATTTTAACATAATTAACATGTAGTGGATATCCTGCCATCTAGGGGAAGGGGTGGGGAGTAAGGGGGAAAAATTTGTAACAGAAAGCTTTGTAAGGGTTAATGTTGAAGAATTACCCATACATATGTTTTGCAAATAAAAAGTTTTAATTAAAAAAAAAATCAATTTCAGTTGTAAAGTTGGGATGAACTCTATCCTGCCTATCTTTAAAGGGCTATGTTACAAGGATTTTCCATCATCTTTTTATGGTTCAGTAATACTCTGTTACATATGTTTTGCTTCTTTCCCATTGATGAGCATATACTTTGTTTCCGCTTCTTTGCTACAACAAAAAATACTGCTACAAATTTTTGTACATATGGATCATATCCCTTTTTCTTTGGCATCTTGGAGGATGATATGCCTATGGTTTGGCAGGTTCAAAGAATATGTGTATTTTTTGTTGTTGTTGTTGTTCTTGTTTTTGGGTGGTGTGTTTTTTTTTTTTTTTTAAATATTGCTTTCAGAATCGTTGGATTAGTTCACTTACAATCCCATCACATATACATCATGTATACTTGTCTTTCCATATTCCCTCCAATAATTGTTGTTTACCGTTTTTGTCATTTTTGCCAAAGTAATAGAAATGAGATAGAATCTCAGAGTTTTTGTTAATTTGCATTTTTCTTTTAATAACTTGTACCAGTTCATTGTGGTTGTTAATAGCTCGGATTTCTTCATTTGAAGGTTGCCTGTTGAAATCCTTTGACCATTTATCTCTATTAGGTATGACTCTTATATGGTTCATTGAATTTATAAACTTTTAAGGTCCTGCTTGTGTGCCAAGTGTTGTATTAACTTCTGGGGATACAAAGAAAGGTAAAAATCCCCATTCTTAAGTATCTCACAGTCTAATGACAGAGGTGTAGATATAAATTCCCTATGTATCTTGAATATCAGATTGTTTTTATAAGAGAAATTTGCTGCAAAAAAATTTCCTCTCACCATTTCCCTCTTCTAATTCTAATTGCAGTGAATTTGCTACAAACATTTCAATTTCATGTAATCAGCCTTGTCCATTTTATCTTAATGTTACATAATTTGTGATGTTATTTTGGCATTTATTGGCTCATAGTTGGGATAACAGCATTTATGAGATAGGGTGGGGGTGTAGCTGCTTGGCCCAGGAGTCAGGAATACCCTGAGATCACATCCAGCTCCAAAGTGGACCTTGGAGTCAAATAATCTCTGCCTCCATTTCCTCTACTGTAAAATGAGATAATAATAGCTTCTCTGCTTCAGGATTTTTGTCAGTGTCAAATAATATTTGTAAAAAGCACTTAACACAGTGCCTGGCACAGATGTTTAAGTTTCCTTGTTTACTTTAGTGACAAGTATAGATATACTTACTATACTCTTCTTAAATTAGTTCATTGTGAGGCTGCTGTCTCACAGTGGTATTACACAAGATTACATTTGTAACCTGATGTGTAATTCTGATTATGAATATATGAAAAAAACAAAGATTTAGCATATAAATAAGTTATCCATTGGGAAAATAGGCTGCCCATTTCTCATAAATCTTATAAATTGAGGATATTAAGACAGCAAATAGTTGATTGTGGGAGTTGAATGAGCCACAGTGACTCCATCTTATGACTTAGTTCTGGAACTAGCTTAGTTCCCTTTCTATTCAATTGTAGGAATTGGGAGAAATAATCCTTTTTGCATTGTTTAAACCTATTCCTTTGTGGCTGGGAAGCTGGACCACCTCTACCTGCTGTTTAGAGATCCTCAACTAAAGACCTGGATAATGATTACCAGAAACCAGGTCAGATCCTAAGATTGATGCAAGGAATTTTCTCACAGTTGTACATCTCAAGCAGCCTATGTGTCTTATCTGAAAACTGGCTCTGTATTGATCATTCAGTTATTGTTTCCCTATTCCTTTGATTATTTATAGACGTTTAGAGGGGGAGTGAAACATTGCTCTTTCTGAATTCAGGGAATTGTACTTATTTGCTTTTTTTTCCCCAGCTTGGAAAGTTTCTGATCTTTTTCCCTATTAGAAATCAGGTTACGTAATGTTATATCTTAGTCAATTGTTTCCTTTTAATTAGTTGGCCTTACTTGATTAATTGTTTTAATTTTTTTTTTTTTTAAGTGTGTCTCTCCCTGTGTACCAGGTCCAAGCTTAAGCTGAGGAGGTCTGGTCCTGCTTCATTGGGCATTTGTCATGCCTTGCTTAATAAATCGATCTGCTTAGAGGATTGAATCTTTGTTTCTCTTTGGTCTTTTTATCTTTCACCTGCCACAGTGTTAGATAAATGCTTAAATTCCGTTCCCTATCCTAACATCACATCTGCTTTCATCTCATAACTATAATAAAGATTAGTAACTCTCTTCTGTTAAAAGTTGTGTCTTAATTCAGACTTGAATGATACATTAAACTACTCTCTCCAATGCAGTGATTTATTCTTTTATTGATAGAACACATGGCATATGACAGAACACAATTAATTTTAATTTAATTGGCCATGTCATCATGGTGTAATTTGTATAGTCTTTGTAATCTAGGCAGCCAAGTCTATTTCTGGTCAAAGTCCTAGCCAATTAATGATGTCAGATGCTGTTTGAAAATTTGGCTATAATAAACTAAATTTCACCTGTTTTATAGTAAGATCAGATCTGCTTTTACAAATATAGTCTATCTGAAATAAATTCATTTGTTTTTAGAAGTGTGCATGATTAACTATATTGCACAGTAGTCTAAAATACTATGTAATATATCTTGATTGAAATCTTAAAGTATTTGCCTCAGATTTCTCACCTTTTCATTGTGATATAATAATGGCAGCTTGTTTAAAATTGCGTGGAATTTTCAGTGTTTAATGTAACTAAGAAAAACCTATACAGATGGCTTGACAGTGTCTTAACTTCCTATTTGGAAATTTCTTGCTGTGTTATTGAGTTCAGGGTTTTCTTCTTTCTTCCTTCCTGATGGCCTCTTCTTTCCAAGTTGGAATTGTCTATGTCAGATTCTGTAGACAGTTAAGACTATTGACAAATATTGACATTACAGAAATTCAGTGATATTGCTGAAGTTTTAGTAAGCTTCATGGGGACAGTCCACAGTTTTTTATCATCTTTCTCAACCATAGATCTTTGAGCCTTAGGATTTGTTATTTGGTTAGAGCATATTACCTCATCTGTATATTGGGATAAGGGCTTTTTTCATTGTTTGTATTGTTTGTACCAGCAGTTGTTTTAAAATACAGAATGCATTTTATGCCTGTGTTCTTTTTTTTTTAATATTTTTTTATTTGCAAAACATATGTATGGGTAATTCTTCAACATTAACCCTTACAAAGCTTTCTGTTACAGATTGCCCCCTCCCCCTCCCCTAGATGGCAGGATATCCACTACATGTTAATTATGTTAAAATACTTGACAAATCGAATATATGTATACATATTTCCACACTTATCATTGTTGTGCAAGAAAAATCATATCTACAAGAAAGAAAAATCAGATAAAGGAAACACATTGCAAGCAAACATCAATCGAGAGCATGAAAATGTTCTGTTGTGGTCCACATTTCACATCCCTCTCTCTGGGTGTATATGGCTTTCTTCAGTGAACAATTGGAAGTGGTTTGAAGCATTTCATTGTTGAAGAGAGCCATGTCAGTCAGAATTGATCATCATATAGTATTGTTGTTGCCATATATAATGATCTCCTGGTTCTGTTCACTTCACTCAGCAACAGTCCATGCAAGTTTCTCCAGGCCTCTCTGAAATCGTCCTGCTGGTCGTTTCTTACAGAACAATAATATTCCATAATATTCATATACCATAATGTATCCAGCCATTCTCCAATTGATGGTATGCCTGTATTCTTAAAACTTTTTTAAAAATCAGACTTGTTTCCATAAAACTAATCCTGGTGAAAACAGCCAATTATGTCTAGTTTTAGCTGGAATGCAAAAGGTATTAAGAAGATTCATGTTGGTATTTATGTGTGACTTCTGTAAGCTATAATGATTAGCATGACATGGTATAAAGAGAAAGAAACTAGGAGTTGGAAACCTTAGGAAGTTAAGTAGTAGTCCACTTGCCAATTGTATGATTGGAACAAGTATTTGTTATTTTCTAAAACTTGTCTTGCTGAATGAGAAAGTTGGATTGGAAGATCTCTGAATTCTCATCTAGTTCTAAAATTCTATGTCTATCTTGGTGACTTTATTGGTATGTATTCTCTAAGAACTTGATGTTGAACTGTAAGAGCTTTTATTATAGGCTGATCATGTCACTAGTGAAAGTATAAACTTCATTAGTTGATGTTTGGTGCACAGCTCAATATCAAAGCCTAGATGCTTTAATATGATTATCCTTCAAATCCTTTTGAAAAATAATCACATTAATAATGTGATTGTTCGTCATGTTAATATAATTTTTTCTATCTAAATTGGTGACATGTAAAATTACAAGATTTTTTTCAATTAATTAGACTTAGCCACTTTTTAGAATAGAAGAACACAGCACAGAATCAAAATGGAATAAAAATAGAATGATAAAAGGACCCTAGATTACAGAATGTTAAAGGTAAAAGATACATCAGAGTTGATTTAGTTGAACATTCTTTTCTTTTAGTACTGATAAGGAAACTGGAGCCCAGAGAGGAGAAACCTAGCAAATGGCTAAGAAGAGACAAGCCACCAAATTTTGTGATTCCTGTTGCTGAGTTGTTATTTTTTTGGTTTTTTTTTTTTTTTTTTTTTTTTTGACTATACCTCTCTTAATAATCTACCCAGAAGTATTTAAGGTTACAATTGAAGTATGTTACCCATAACACTATAATTTGCAAATAAATATGAGAAATAAAACCAAAAAAGAGAGGGAGAAGATAATTACTATTGCCTTTTTATCATTATTTACATAATGACAATAATACTATTCTTGGTGCATTTCCACACCTATAGCACTTTCTAAGCTATTTATGTTGCCACAAAATAATAAAATGGAAGAAGAGAAGAAGGAATAGAGTTCACGTTTAAAATTGAAATCTACATTATTTGAAAGTCACTGTCAATTAAGTGTGAGACAAAGAGGGTTAAATCCTAGCTCTACAATATACAGGCTTTGTGACAATTGGTAAGTTACTTCATTTTGCTGAGCATCTCAGTTTATTCATGTATAAAATGGTGATGATATTTAGATATGTATTACCTTATTGGGGGGGCAGTTCTGGACAAAGGAGATTAAGTTAAATTAATATTTAATTAAAGTTGTTTTATTATTGAACACAATATCAGAATTTATGTGGCTTGGTGTTTTTTTGTTTTTTTTCCCCAAAAATCTTAAATTTAGTTCTTCTCCATGCTATTCTTTTACATCAATTTTTTGTGGAGATGGGCAGGGAAAGATGTGTATACTCTTTTTTTTTTTTTTTCTGTCCTCTTTACCATATCTCCCCCTTCCTGTCTTTTTTTAAAATTTTTTAAAGAAAAAGAAAAAGCTTTTGCTCTTATGGAATAACTTGCTCAAAATCTGCTGACACACTAGAAAAACCATCTTCTCACCCTTGTCTCCTGAAGCTGTAATTCGGTTTTTCTTAGTTGCTAAAGCAAGACAAACTAAGCCACTAGAAACAATTTTAAAATATAAGGCTTTTTTTAGTTAAATAACCAGTGTTTTCCCACTGAAAGAACTGAACATCATGATTGCTTCTTCAAAATGGGAATTTCTATTTGGATATAAAGTTAGAATATTGCACTTTAGTCCTACATTTAACATAGTATGTTTTATGGTCTGCTGTAAAGTGCTAATAAGCACTTTAATTTTTGATATGTGGTAGAAACTTTTTTTTTCTATAGTATAACATCACAATATCATCATCTTCCATTTCTGTAGTTCTTAAAGTATTTTCCTCACAATAACCTATGTGTGGAGAGGGCAATATGAAGTTTATAAAGTGCATTGGTTTAGTGGGAAGTGTTACTTTTGAATTTAGGAGAAGGAGGTCTATTCATATTTCTTTTTTTGAAGCCAAGCTTAGTCATTATAATTTTGTAGAATTTCGTTCTAATTGGTTGTTGTTTGTAACCTGAGTCACATCTCTTCTTAGATAGCCAAATGATCCTCTTCAAAACTCATCATATTGTTGCTAAACTCTGTGGGCTTTAGCCCTGCTAGAGCTCAGAACTCCCAAACTCAAGAGATTTACAAGCTACAATCTTCCTACTATCAGAGATTAAAATTGTGTGTTAATCATATTTTCTTAAGAGGAAAAAAAAAGACAAAGTTGATCAATTATCTGACAATATATGCAATATCCACATTTATGAACCTCCTGCCCCTTGCCCTTGAGCCTAAAATAATGGTTAATAGGTTAAGGTCAGGCACTTGATCATAAAATGGTTTGAAAGTTGCTACCTTCATATCCTTTTTAAAAATTGTATTAGTAGTAGGAGTGAATATAATAAGTCGATATAGTTTTTCACCTTCAGGATCATTAAGTGATTTAAGCCAGAATGCCAAAGGTAGGGGATGTTAAGGTTGGGGTGTGTGTGTGTGTGTGTGTGTGTGTGTGTGTGTGTGTGTGTGTGTGTCTCCTTATCTTTGAGGAGCTGTGCTAGCAATAATAATGTTTTAGTTAGGATCAGCTATTGTTGAGAATTGGATTTGACTTCTTTTCCTGAATACTTGGGAGACAGCTTTTGTGGTAACTTTTTTCTAAGAAAAATTGTCTCCAATTATATTAAGTTAAAAAGTTTTTTGGGGCCAGCTATGTGGCGCAGTAGATAAAGCACCAGCCTTGAAGTTAGGAGGACCTGAGTTCAAATGTGGCTTCAGACGGAACACTTCCTAGATGTGTGTGACCTTTGGCAAGTCACTTAACCCCAGTTGCCTCAGCTGTGACCCCCTCCGCCCCCCCCCCAAAAAAAAAGTTAAAAAATTTTTGTACAAACAAAACTAATGGAGACAAGATTAGAAGGGAAGCAATCAACTGGGAAAATATTTTACATTTAAAGGTTCTGATAAAGGCCTCATTTTTAAAATATATAGAGAAGTGACTCAAATTTATAAGAATTCAAGCCATTCTCTAATTGATAAAATAGTCAAAGGATATGAACCAACAATTTTCAGATGAAGAAATTGAAACTATTTCTAACTATATGAATAGGTGCTCTAAATCACTATTGATCAGAGAAATGCAAATTAAGACAACTCTTGAGATACTACTACGCACCTCTCAAATTGGCTAATATGACAAAAAGATAATGACAAATGTTGGAGGGAATATGGGAAAACTGGAACACTGATACATTGTTGGTGGAACTGTGAATGGATCCAACTATTCTGGAGAGCAATTTGGAACTATGCCCAAAGGGCTATCAAACTGTGCATACCCTTTGACCCAGCAGTGTTTCTACTGGGCCTATATCCCAAAGAGATCTTAGAGGAGGGAAAGGGACCCACATGTGCAAGAATGTTTGTGGCAGCCCTTTTTGTAGTGGCTAGAAACTGGAAACTGAATGGATGCCCATCAATTGGAGAATGGCTGAATAAATTATGGTATATGAATGTCATGGAATATTATTGTTCTGTAAGAAACGACCAGCAAGATGATTTCAGAAAGGCCTGGAGAGACTTACATGAACTGATGCTGAGTGAAATAAGCAGAACCAGGAGATCATTATACACGGCAACAGCAAGATTATACAATGATCAATTCTGACAATCATGGCTCTCTTCAGCAGTGAGGTGATTAGTGATGAAGAGAGCCATCTATACCCAGAGAGATGACTGTGGGAACTGAGTTTGATTCACAACATAGCATTTTCACTCTTTTTGTTGTTTTTTGCTTGTATTTTATTTTGCTTCTCATTTTCTTTTCTGGTTTGATTTGATTTTTCTTGTGTGGCAAGATAATTGTATAAATATGTATGCATATATTTGATTTAACATTTCTACCATGTTTAACATATATTGAACTACTTGCCATCTAGAGGAGGGGGTGGGGGAAGGGGGGAAAAGTTGGAATACAAGATTTTCCAATGGCTGATGTTTAATAATTGTCCACGAATATGTTTTGAAGGGGCAGCTAGGTGGCGCAGTGGATAGAGCACCAGCCCTGAAATCAGGAGGAGCTGAGTTCAAATCTGGTCTCAGATACTTAACATTTCCTAGCTGTGTGACCCATGGCAAGTCACTTAACCTCAATTGCCTCAGCAAAAAAAAAAAAAAAAAGAATATGTTTTGAAAAGTAAAAAGCTTTAATAGAGGGGAAAAAGTCTTTAATAAAAAATTTGTCTCCAGTTGATTAAATTTTAAGAGATATTAAGAAGAGGAGATTTGTCATCTAAAAATTAGGAATTTTTTGGTGGTGAAATGTTTTAATTTCATATTCAGCTTTCTGAGAATGGCTTGAACTCTCCTCAGATCCTGGAGGAAAGAAATAAGAATCAAAACAGTGGTTTGTTTTTTTCTTCTATTCAACTCTTATGGGTTAACACACTTTGAAATGTGCACCTGGAATTAAGGAGTGCCAGCTAAAGCTTTTTTCTGAGTATTCATTATTTTAGGAGAGTGCATGAATTCCTGGCAGTTTTTGTTAATTGTTTCAAGCTGTTTACAGTAGAAAAGGGTATAGAAAGAGAATTTATTTTAACCCTCTATGGAAGCTCTGATCAGTTTTACCTGCATGGGTATGCAATTACTTAATGTAGTTAGAAAATTTAAGAGGGAGGTAATAGATAAGGTAGAGAGAGAAGGACTCAGAAACCTCACAATTTTGAATATTACTTGATCTGCAAAAAAAAGAAGTATTTGATAGTATAGTGAAATCTGATTGCTTTGAGATACAATGAAAAACATGTCTTTTATTGAACTAGGGGTAGCATTTTTCTTTTTCTTTTCTTTCTTTTTTTTTTTTATTCCAAGACTAATAGGATGACTAATCAGTTAGGAGAATAGCTATTGTATTTGCATTTTAAAAAGAATATTTGCTTAATGAGATTTAGCTGTATTCATGTTCTTGATAAAGTTATAACAAAATAATAAATTTTTCCTTCCTGAAGTGCCAATGAAATGGGGTTGTGGAAGGAGTGGGAAATAAGGTTTGGGGCTAAGTGAACTGGTCACTAAACATTTATTAAGTCCATAGAACTTGGGCCTAAGTCAGGAAGACACATCTTCCTGAATTCAAATCTAATCTTGGACACTTATGAAGTGTGTGATCCTGTACATGTAATTAACTTTGCCTCAGTTTCCTCATTTTTAAAATGTGCTGGAGAAGGAAATGCAAAGAAAATCCCAGATAGGGCCGTAAAGAGTCAGAAGCTACTGAAAACAACTGAGCAAAACTAAAAGATGTTTATAAGCACTGTGCTAAGTGCTGGAGATAACGAGAAAGACATGAACAGGCAATTTTAAGATAAAAAAAACAAAGCTATCTTTAGTCATATGGAAAAAAAAAATCTCTAAATCACCGATGATTAGAGAAATGCAAATCAAAACAATTCTGAGGTACCACTTCATACTTATCAGATTGGCTAATATGATAAAAAAGGAAAATAATAAATTTTGGAAGGATTGTGAGAAAATTGGGATATTAATGCACTCTTGATGGAGTATCAAAATGATCTAATCCTTCTGGAGAACAATTTGGAACTATGTCCAAAAGGCTATAAAACTGCATACCCTTTGATCTAGCAGTACCACTGCTAGGTCTATATCACAAAGAAATTAAAAAAAAAAAAAAAGGAGAAAAAGACATTTGTACAACAGTATTTATAGAAACTCTTTTTTTGCGGTGGCTAAGAATTGGAAATGGAGAGGTTGAGGAATGACTAAACAAGTTGTGGTATATAACTGTGATGCAATATTATTGTTATGAGAAATGACAAGCAGGATAATGTTACTAAGACCTGTAAAGACTTACATGAACTAATTCAATGTGAAGTCAGCAGAACCAGGAGAACATTGTACACAGTAACAATATTGTTCAGTGAAAAATTGTGGATGACTTAGCTATTCTCAGCAATACAATGATCCAAGACAATTCTAAAGGACTAAAGATGAAATATATTAGCTACCTCTAGTGAAAGAATTGACACTATTTGCCTATAGACTAAAGCATGCTATTTTTCATTCCCCCCCTTTTTCAAAATTTTGACTTTTCTTGTGCAAAATAACTAATATGGAAATATTTTATATGATTGCACAGTTAATAAACTATGTCTTATTGCTTACTGTCTTAGAGGTAAAGGTAAGAGAGAAAAGGAGGAATAGAATTTAGAACTTAATGTTTTTTGTTTTTTTTTAAAGTTTTAAAATTTGCTTTAATATGTAATTGGAAAATATACTTTTAAAGATAGTCCTCAGCTCTCAAGGAGCTCGTACTCTTTTTTTTTTCCAAATTCCTTTTTTTAATATTTAAAATTTTTTTTAATTAAAACGTTTTATTTGCAAAACATATGTATGGGTAATTCTTCAACATTAACCTTTACAAAGCTTTCTGTTACAAATTTTTCCCCCCTACTCCCCACCCCTCCCCTAGATGGCAGGATATCCACTACATGTTAATTATGTTAAAATACTTGACAAATCGAATATATTTATGTATATTTCCACACATCATTTTTGTGCAAGAAAAATAGTATCTACAAGAAAGGAAAATCAGAGAAAGGAAACAATGCAAGCAAACATCAATAGAGAGCATGAAAATGTTATGTTGTGGCCCACATTTCACATCCCTCTCTCTGGGTGTATATGGCTTTCTTCAGTGAACAATTGGAAGTGGTTTGAAACATTTCATTTTTGAAGAGAGCCATGTCCATCAGAATTGATCATCATATAGTAGTGTTGTTGCCGTGAATAATGATCGCCTGGTTCTTCTCACTTCACTCAGCATCAGTTCATGCAAGTCTCTCCAGGCCTCTCTAAAATCATCCTGCTGGTTGTTTCTCACAGAACAATAATATTCCTATAACATTCATATACCATAATTTATTCAGCCATTCTCCAATTGATGAGCATCCATTCAGTTTCCAGTTTCTAGCCACTACAAAAAGGGCTGCCACAAACATTCTTGCACATGTGGGGCCCTTTCCTTCCTTTATGATTTCTTTGGGATATAAGCCCAATAGAAACGCTGCTGGGTCAAAGGGTATGCACAGTTTGATAACTTTTTGAGCATAATTCCAAATTGCTCTCCAGAATGGCTGGATCCATTCACAGTTCCACCAACAATGTATTCACAGTTCCACCAACAATGTATCACTGTCCCAACCTTTCCACATCCCCTCCAACATTCATCGTTATCTTTTCCTGTCATTTTAGCCAATCTGACAGGTGTGTAGTGGTACCTCAGAGTTGTCTTAATTTGCATTTCTCTGATCAATAGTGATTTGGTGCACCTTTTCATATGACTAGAAATGGTTTTAATTTCATCATCTGAAAATTGTCTGTTCATATCCTTTGACCATTTATCAATTGGAGAATTAGACCTAAAATTTTTAAATGATCTCTCCTGGATCTGTTTTTCAGATCACTTGTTTTTCCAGTGAATTATATCATTTTTTTTTCTATTTTTTCATTCCTTTGGTTTTGATTGTTCCTTGATTTCTCATAAAGTCATTAATAATTTTTAAGAAGTTACTTTCCTCAGTGAGCTTTTGTACCTTCTTTCCCATTTGGCCAGTTTTGCTTTTTAAGACAATTCTTCTCATTGGCTTTTTAAAATTTCCTTTTGCATCATTCTTATTTCTCTTCCCAATTTTTCCTCATCTTCTCTTACTTGATTTTCAGAATTCCTTTTGATCTCTTCCATGGCCTGAGACCAATTCTGCTTTTTCTTGGAGACTTTACATGCAGAATCTTTGACTTTATTATCTTCTTCTGAAGTGTGTGCTTTGATCTTCCTTGTCACCATAGTAACTTTCTATGGTCAGAATCTTTTTCTGTTTGCTCATTTCCCCAGATTATTACTTGGCTTTTAACTTTGTTAAATTAAGGCTCGGTTTCCAGGGTGGAGGGTTTATTGTTCCAAGCTTCAGGGGTTTTGTGCATCAGTTTTCAAAGATCCTTTTAGGGGTGATTTTACAAACACTGTTTTCTGCTCTGGAACTTTAAAGGAGTATCCCTGCTTCACTGTAATTGTAAGTTCTAATGTGTTAAAGAAACAGTTTTTCCTCAGTGCTACTAGAAACTAGTTATAAACTGATGCCTCTGGAAGCTATCACTGCCACTGCTACCCACACCCATTCCTGGTTTTCTATTTTCCCAAGGTCTTCTCACTCTACTGACAAACCTTTCTTGCTTACCTCCCAAATCGTCTTTGGTAGCTCTAGGTTGAGAAGTCTGGAAGCAGTGCTGATTCAGAGGCCTCAAGGACTGCTGCTTTGCTGGCATTAGGGTCAAGGCTGTGGCTGCACTGGACTCCCACCTTGGTGCTACAGACCCTTCATGTTCATCTTCCAAGTTGCCTTCAGCTGGAAAATTATTATATTCCAGCTTTTTGTGGGTTCTGATACTCTAAAATTTATTTAGTCATTATTTAAAGGAATTGGAGGGGTTTGGAGAAGTGCTCATTGAGTCCCTGCCTTTACTCTGCCATCTTGGCTCCACCTGTCTATAGCTTGATATTTTAGAGTAATACTGACATAAGACTGGTTCCCACAAATCTTAAATTATACCAATCTTCTCATATATGTTTTGAATGTTACCTTGTTTTTTTTAGATTTTAATGCAAGTTAGAAAGTCTTCAAGACATTTTTGGTCTGCTAAAAAATATATATATATATCATAGGGGGAACATTTGTTTCCTTAGCAATTATGGAACTTTGACATAAGATAATTTAGACATATTTTACTTAACCAAAGTTAGATTATCATGTTTCCTTGTGGCATGAGGGTGACTGCAGGTTCTTGAAAACTATTCCAGCTAAGAAGATGAAGGGTTGGCAGGTCTTACCAAGCAAGAAATCTTTTGGAGTAGGAATTTTATTTGGGAAACTGCAAATAATATTACTTAAGGAAAAGCTGATCTCTATTTGAGGAAGACAGGTTTATCAGTCTGACTAGTGTGGCCCTAAATAGATTAAATTTTTGGCTAGAGTAGTTCACTAATATCATTTATTATATCAAAAAGAGGTTGAAACCTGCAGATTCACTGACATACCCATACCGAAGACATGTTTCTAAGAAAACACTGGGCAGAAATAATTTTATGGAGATACCTCACAATTGGCTCACATAGTGTTTGACTATATAAGGATCAGATCATCTCTTTTTACTGTACTGTAACTCTATGTGACTACCTAAGTAAAATTCCTAAATTAACAATGTGATTCTCATGCTCAGGAGGCTCCAGTGACTCTTTGTTGCCAAGGCAAAACACTAACCTGCTGTTAACTTTCAAAATCCTTCATATTCTACCTCTAGGTTAGCCTTTCAGGGTTTTTGCATATTACTCTCCAAGTACTCTCTACTCTAGCCTAAGTGGCCTGCCTAAATGTGTTCCTCACATGTCTATCTCAAGTCTTTGTGCCTTTGCAAAAGCAGCCCACCATATTTCGAATATTAGCCTTCATCATATTTTTGTTGAATTCTTCCTTTCCTTCAAAGCCTAGTGCTGGTTGCTGTCTTGTATGTGAAGTTCTCTTCTTCCCATTTGAAAGTGCACTCCCACTGAAAATTATTGTTGTTCAGTTATTTCAGGAGTGTTTAACTCTTCATGATCCCATTTGGGATTTTCTTGGCAAAGATACTAAAGTGGTTTGCCATTTCCTTCTCCAATTCATTTTGCAGATGAGGTAACTGAGGCAAATAGAGATAAATGGCTTGCCCAGGGTCACACTGCTAGTAAGTAAAATTGAATTTAAACTCAGATCTTCCTGATACCAGGCCCAACACTCTACATATTGTACCACCTAGCTGACTATTTAGTATGTGCTTTATTTGTTTTTTTTTTGGGGGGGGGGGGGGCGGGGAAGAATAACAAGACAATTGTGACTTGCCCAGGGTCACATAACTAGTAAGTATTAAGTGTCTGAGACCAGATTTGAACTCAGGTCCTTCTAACTCCAGGTTTGGTGCTATATCTACTTCCCTATTTGATTTTTAGTGGATGTGTTATTCCCCTTCAAACAGCATGTACACAGGCCCCTTTAGGGCAGGGACTATTTGATTTCTGTCTTGGATCCCCTAGTGCTTAGCAGTACTTGCTACTTGGGAGTGTTTAATAAATGCTTGCAGCATCACCAAATGTGAGATAAATGATGACAATTATAATCCAAAATTCTGTGAAGTTGATGAAAAAGTTAGTGTTATTTCCATTTTATACATAAGCAAACTAAAGCTCAGAGGAGTGAGAGGACATTTTCATTGTCACATAATTTTTATAAGTAGATGACTACAACTCTTATCCAAATAATTTTATTCTCAAGTCTAGGCATTTCACTCACTATGTTGTCTTTCATTAAAAATAAAGGCTTAGGATTCAACTTTCTAAATTTTACTAAGCTGGGTATCTATTTTATGTAAAGTGAAACTGCAGGAATCTGAGTATATTTTAATTAAGGGTTTTTTTGTTTGTTTATTTTTAATCTTGAAAGTAAAAGGTTGCACAACTGGGATAAGTAAGTTTTACTCATGTCCATTTTCAATATCTCATGATAGGGGTCTCATGTCCTTAGTCTTGAATGATTGATATCATTAAATTGCCTTATATGTTTCAGGCAGCCAAAACATAAAAGATAGGTGTTGAAAAAACATTTTAAGACTGTGTCTTAAAATTAAAAAAAAAAAAATGGAAATTGAAAGGCAGAGCCAAGATGACAGAAAGAGAAAGCATTAGAAACTAGCTTTCCTCTTACACCTCTTCAGCCAAGATATAACAAATGGAACAGACTTAATTCTGATTAGGCAAGCCAAGTATAAGTTGCAGTGAGTTATATTTTTTTTTTTTTACAGCTGAGAGTGTTAAGGGAAATAGAGGTTTTCAGATTTTGGATAGAGGCTCTAGGCAGGATAACTAGTGACCGGTAGTCCTAGCAAGCATTCCAGAGCCCAGCATCTGAGATAGGGAACCCAAAAGAAATTCCTGAGTTTAATGTGCAGGAACACATGCCATCTGGCAGCTTTGCTGCCAACCACCAGTAATGGTTATAGATCCAAGAAGGAAAGAAGTCATGAACACTGACTCTTTCTGAATATATAACAGGGAAGCGAATAGTAACTGCATGACTCTGATCCCAGGAGCAGAGTTCAGTATCATAGATCAAAAGGGGGGAATAAGCAATTTACTGATTCTGAACTAGAGTCTCCTAGAAGATCAACAGTGGCTAAGCCACTAAGTTTAATGAATCTTCTAAGTAATAAACAAGTTTCAGTTGTTCTTTCCACATTGTTTCTTTCCCCATCTTGGTTTCAGATCAGCATAAAAAATTAAATGAGAAGGGGCAGCTAGATGGCACAGTGGATAGAGCACCAGCCCTGAAGTCAGGAAGACCTGAGTTCAGATCTGTTCTCAGACACATTTCCTAGCTGTGTGACCCTGGGCAAGTCACTTGACCCCAATTGCCTCAGCAAAACAACAAATTAAATGAGAATGGGGGGGGGGGGAGTGTTTGGAAGTCACAGACAATATGTAAAGGTCATTAGATAACCCAGAACCTATGAACAAATACTCAACCCAAAATTTATAATAAGTGTAAACACTCCATAAAAGAAAAAAAGAATCCAGACTTCTTTTTCGGTATTAAGGATGGACCAAAATATTTCATGCAGATATTTTAATTCATGGAAGCATCATGATATGGAAGGGATAACTGCACACCAAAATCTAGGTCAGGAACTTGCAGAACACAGACTCGAGGTGCTTTCAGGCTCTTAACCAGAGCTATGAAAATAAAAGAACTTAAGAGGGCAGACATTTCCTCACGCACCCCAGAAATATGCAGAGCCCAGCACTGACATAAATTCTAAAGTAAAAAAAAAAAAAAAAAAAATAGGAAGAATGAGCTAACAAAACTAAGAAGAAAATGACTTGAAGAAATCTATAAGTAGTCTCAAAGATAAATGATATTAGACAAAAATCCAACAAGAATTTTTAGAAGAGTTAAAGAAGGAGCTAAAAATGATTTTAAAAATCAAATAAGAGTAATAGAGGGGGAGAAAGCAGGAAAAACAAAGATATCAAAAGAGAATAAAGAGTTTGGAAAGAGGTACAAAGTTTTAGAAAAGAAAATAACTTTGAAAATGATTATTCTCAGAGTCAGAGCCAAGATGGAGTTCTCTTCCAAATATCTTTAAATAATGACTCTAAACAAATTTTAGAGCATCAGAACTTACAAAAAGATAGAGTAAAAAAGTTTTTCAGATAAAGACAACTGAGAAGATCAATAGGAAAGATTTGGCCATACTAGCACAGTGTGTTCCCAGCAAACCAAAGGAAGTCTTTGGGAGCCTCTGAATCAGTGGCAGCAATAGCAGTTTCCAGACTTCTCAGCCAATAGACACCAAAGATGACTTAGAAGGTCAGCAGGAAAAGTTTGTCACACTAGGATGAGAATGGAATGCAGTCTGGTGCACACCAGTATAGCCCCAACTTCAACAGACTTGGAGCAAACCTTGGCAGCCACTGAATCAGCAGTGGCTGAGGCAGCTTCCAGACAACTCAGCCTACTGGAGTCTTAACAGTTGGTCAGAAGATTACAAGAGTTTGGTTGCTAGCAATAAGGGGCAAGACTGTTGTTTTGCCCATACTCAGATTCAGGATGTAGTTCTAACTACATCTAACTAATGTAGTTCTAACAGTTCCAGGGCAAGGAGGAACCATTAGTACAGTAGAACTTACAGCTATCATGAAGTGGGGACCTTCTTCACAGTTCCAGAGCATAAGCCAGAAGAATAGTAAACACACTTTTCCTTGCAGCATACCACTTTGGAAAAACTGAAAACTTAACAGGCCTCTAGGATCTCTGAAATAGCTCCACAAAACACCTGAAGCTTAGAACAATGCACCCTCCACCTTGGAAACCCGAGACCTAATTTAACAAAGTTAAAAGCTAAGTAATAATCTGAGAAAATGAGCAAACAGAAAAGGATTCTGACCCTAGAAAGTTACTATGGTGACAAGGAAGATCAAAGCACACACTTCAGAAGAAGATAATAAATTTTAAAATCCTGTATCTAAGGGCTTCAAGAAAAAGAATTGGTCTCAGGCCATGGAAGAAATCAAAAGGGATTCTGAAAATCAAGTAAGAGAAGAGGAGGAAAAATTGGGAAGAGAAATGAGAGTGATGCAAGAGGAAATTTTAAAAAGCCAATGAGAAAAATGCCTTAAAAAGCAAAATTGGCCAAATAGGAAAGAAGATACAAAAACTCACTGAGGAAAATAATTTCTTAAAAATTGGAACTGAGCAAATGAAAGCTAATGACTTTATGAGAAATTAAGAAACAATCAAAACCAAAGGAATGAAAAAAATGGAAGGAAAAAAAAAAGATAATTTACTGGAAAAACAAGTGACCTGAAAAATAGATCCAGGAGAGAGAATTTAAAAATTATGGGTCTACCTGAAAGCCATGATCCAAAAAAGAGCCTAGACATCATCTTTCAAGAAATTACCAAGGAACACTATCTTGATATTCTAGAACCAGAGAGTAAAATGGAAATTGAAAGAATCCACAGATTATCTCCTGAAAGAGATTCCAAGATGAAAACGCCCAGGAATATTATAGCCAAATTCCAGAACTCCCAGGTCAAGGAGAAAATATTGAAAGCATCCAGAAGAAACAATTCAAATGTAATGGAGCCACAGTCAGGATAACACAAGATCTAGCAGCTTCTACATTAAAAGATTGGAGGGCTTGGAATATGGTATTCTGGAAAGCAAAAAGAGCTAGGATTACAACCAAGAATCACCAACCCAGGAAAACTTCAGTATATCCTTCAGGGGGAAAGGTAGAAATTAAATGAAATCGAGGCCTTTCAAGCATTCATGATGAAAAGATCAGAGCTAAATAGAAATTTTTATTTTCAAATACAGGGCTCAGGAGAAGCATAAGGAGGTAATCAAGAAAGAGAAATCCTAAAGGACTTAATAAATTTAATCTGATTACATTCCTACATTAGAAGATACTTGTAACTTTCTCATTATTATGGCAGTTAAGAGTATATGTAGATAGAGGCTACAGGTATAAATTGAGAATATGAAGGGATGCTATCTAAAAAAAATAAAATTACAATGTGAGAGAATAGTGTTTTGGCAGAAAGGGAAAGAAAGAAGTGGGATGATGTAAATGATCTGCCATGAAAGAGGCAAGAAAAAGCTTTGACAGTGGAGCGGTGGAGCAAGGAGGGAAAGTGAGAACCTTACTCTCATCAAAATTGGCTCAAAGAAAAAACATATACATTCAGTATGGATATAGAGATCTGTCACCCTTCAGGAAATTAGTAGGGGAAGAGGATACAGGAAAGGTGAATGGTGATAGAAGGGAATGAAAAGGGAATGGTTAAGCAAAACACTTTTGAGGAAGGACAGGATGTAGAGAAAGAGAGAGAGAATAGAATAAACGGGAGGGAGAGTACAATTAGCAATAGTAATTGTGAAAAGAATGAAAGACCACTTTTCTCAAATATATAGGGAACTGAGTCAAATTTATAAAAAATAAGAGCAGTTTAAAAACAAATGAAGAAAAGATATGAACTATGCCCAAAGGGATATAAGATCATGTTTATTCAGAACCAGGAATATGTTGTATACAATAATAGCAAGAATGTGTGATGATCAACAATGAAAGACTTGGATCTTCTCACTGGTTCAGTGATCCAAAGCAATCCCAGTAAACTTTGGACAGAAAATGCCATCTGCATCCAGAAAAAGAACTAAGGAGACTAAATGTAAATCAACACATGCTATGTTTACTTCTTTTTTCTGTTTTTTGTTTCTTTTCTTTTTTTAAAATCTTCCATGATTATTCCCTTTTGGTCTGATTTTTTTCTCCCAACATGATTCATAAAGTAATGTGTATTAAAAATAAATAAAAAAATTAATCATGCTTATTCTTTGACCTAACAATATCACTGCTTAGGCATGAATCCCAAAAGAGATTTTTTTTTAAAGGAAAAAGGGTTTACACAAACAAAAATATTTATAGCAGCTTTTTTCTCAAGACAAAGAATTGGAAATTGAGGGGATGCACATCAAGTTGGAAATGGCTGAATAAATTGCGGTATGTGTTTATAATGGTATACTATTGTTCTGTAAAAAATGGTGATCAGAACGATGAATGTTGGAGGGGATGTGGGAAAACTGGGACACTAATACATTGTTGGTGGAACTGTGAACGGATCCAACCATTCTGGAGAGCAATTTGGAGCTATGCTCAAAAAGTTGTCAAACTGTGCATACCCTTTGACCCAGCAGTGTTCCTACTGGGCCTATATCCCAAAGAGATCTTAGAGGAGGGAAAGGGACCCACCTGTGCAAGAATGTTTGTGGAAGCCCTTTTTGTAGTGGCTAGAAACTGGAAACTGAAGGGATGCCCATCAATTGAAGAGTGGCTAAATAAATTATGGTATATGAATGTTATGGAATATTATTGCTTTGTAAGAAATGACCAGCAGGACGATTTCAGAGAGGCCTGGAGGGACTTGCATGAACTGATGCTGAGTGAAACGAGCAGAACCAGGAGATCATCATACATAGCAACAACAGAATATTACATGATGATCAATTCTGATGGACATGGTTCTCTGCAACAAAGAATTGTCTCAAACCAGTTCCAGTTGTTCACTGAAGAAAACCATATACACCCAGAGAGAGGGATATGAAATATGGACCACAACGTAACATTTTCATGATCTCTATTGATATTTGCTTTCATTGTGTTGCCTTTCTCTGATTCTTTTTTTTTTCTTGTAGATAGGATTTTTCTTGCATAATTTCTCAAGCATTTCAACATTATTAACATGTAGTGGACTTCCTGCCATCTAGGGGAGGGGAGGGGACTGGGGGTAAAATTCGTAATGGAAAGCTTTGTAAAGATCAATGTTGGGAAACTACCCATATACATGTTATACAAATAAAAAGCTTTAATAAAAAAAAAATGGTGATCAGAATGCGCTCAGGAAAACCTAAAAAATCCTATGCGAGCTTATGCAAAATGAAATGTACTATGTACAAAGAAATAGCAGTATTGTGGGATGATCTGCTGTGAATGACTGCTATTCTCAGCAATACAATGATATAACACTACTCTGAAGGATTTGTGATGAAAAATGCTATCCATACCCAGAGAAGGAACTGCTTATGTCTTAATACAAATTGGAGATTCTTTTGTTAGCTTTATTTTTCTTAATTTTTTTGAGGGGGGGCTGAAGATTGATATTTTCTTTTGCAACATGACTTAAGGAAATATTTCACATGTGCCTTCTCAGTGGGGGTTGAGATAGGGAAGAAGGAAGAGAATCTGGAATTCAGTTTTAAATACAAATGTAAAAAAAATTATTAAGATATAAGTATAAAAAAAGACATTAAAAGAAACATACAAAAAATTTTTTTTAAATCAAGCTATTTTTTTTTCTTTTTAAAAATGTTGAAAAACATTTTGCTTTCCAAGATACATTAGTTCAGTAATAGTAATTTTAAGGGGGGAAAAGGAAAAACAAGCACATTATCACATAACCTTACAGGTACAAGGGACCTCAGAGATGTCCTAGTACAATCTGCAGATGAAAACAGATCCACTCTAAAACAGACCTGACAAATGGCCATGCAGGCTTTGCTTGAAGAACTCCAATGAATGGAGCTTGCTGCTTTCCAAGGCAACCTATTCCATTTTTGCATAACTAATTGTTAGAAAAGATTTTCCTTTTGCCAGGTATAAATCTCCATTTCAGTGAATCTTTTATTTCTTAGTCCTGGTTCTGTCTTCTGAAGCTAAGAAAAATAAGTAATGCCTTTTACATATGACAGTACTTCATATACTTAAAGACAGGTATTATGTCTTTAATGGGTAATCTCTTTTCTACACTGTCATTAGATCTTTTAACTAAATTCCATATGGCATGATCTCTAGGAGACCCTGCGATATATTATTGCCCTTCCACATGGCACCAGAACTGAACATAGAACTCAGTCTGACCAAGAAAGTACAAGTTGGAGCTATTAACTCCCAGGTGTGATTATCCTTTGATTATCTTAATACAAATTGTGTTTAAATTTTGTTTTGTTTTGATTGGCATATCACACACCATTTCTATGTAGTCTACTATCCTGAGGGAGGTGGAGTGAGGGGAAACATTTTTGTCTAGTTCTTCCAGAAAACCTCTTCCACAACAACCTAAAAGATGTATTTCGCCAAACCAAATTATCAAAAATACCATGAAAAGGTATGATAGAGGGGATAGTTGGGGGAGCGAGCAACATTTGAACCTCACTCATCTGAACTGGTTTAGGAGAGAAGGAACAAAACAAACATGCATCCATATACCCTCACAGAGATTCATTTTACCACATAGAGAAGTTAAGAGGGAAAAGGACTAAGAAGGGGAGGGAGCTGGATAAAAAGGGGTGAATAGATCAAACAAGGCAACAGACTTTTAAAGATGAGATTTTTTTTAAAGGTTAAATATAAGAGAATAGGATGGAGGGAAATATACAGCAATCATAATTGGGAATGGGATGACTTCAATATTATACTAAAAATCCTAGCTATAGCAGTAACACAAGAAAAAGATGACAGTATTAAATAACTAGGAATCTATTTGCCAAGACACAGGAACTATATGAACATAATTACCAAATATTCTTCCACTGAAAGACAGATTTAAATAATTGGAGAAATATTAATTGTGGAGTAGGCAGTGCCAGTGGGTAGGCTGAGCCAATGTAATAAAAATAGCAATATTCTCTAAATTATTTTACTTACTCGGTGCCATACCAAACTACCAAAGAATTACTTTAAAAAAATCATAACAGATTTCATTTGGAGAAACAAAAGGTTGAGAATATCAACAGAATGGGGGGGAGGGGAAGGGGTATGTGGAGGAGGGGAAGAAAGGGAGCTAGCAAGCAATATTAGATCTCAAACTATATTCTGGAGCTATAGTTATCAAAACAATTTGATATTAGGAAAGAAAAAGACGTTAGTGGAATAATTTAGGTGCATAATATACAGAAGCAGATGAACACTAAAACTTAGTGTTTCATAAATGCAGAAGTGTAGGATATAAAGTAAACCCATACCTGAACGTTATAGTAGCCTTAAATTACTTCCCACATTAGTCCATTTTCTTTTCAGCTGCCTAAATGTTTTTCCTAAAGTATAGCTCTATCATTCTATTCATTAGACTCCAATGACCCTTTTTTGTTATCAAGATCAAATAGAAAAACTTCTGTTTGATGCTTGAAATCTTTACAGCCCAATTCCTTCCCTGCTACCTTTCTAATCTTCTACTTTGGTTCCATTCCAGATTCTCCATGATTTAGCAGTACCATCCTTCTTTCTGTTCTTTGTGCATGACATTCCATTTCCTGAATATCTGCCTTTTTATTCCATATCTGAAATTCAATTCTTTCCCACCTCTGCTTCCTGGTTTCCCTGACTTTTTTTCCAAGATTTGACTTAAATACATCTTTTTTTCTAGAGGCTTTCCTCAGTCCTCCCATCTTTTAGTGCCTCCCCTCTGAGATTACCTTGCATTTACATTGTTTATATCTTTTATGTACCTAGTTTTTAGCATCGTCCTTTTTAAAAAAAATTTTCAATAGTATTTTATTTTCCAAATATATATATGTAAAGATAACTTTCTACATTCATATTTATAACTGTGTTCCAAATTTTTCTCCCTCCCTTCTTTACCTCCTTCTCCCCAAGACAGCAAGCAATCTGATACAGGTTAAACAGAGCATATTGTCTTTCCTCCATTAGAATATGAGCTCCTTGTGGACAAGGGACCATGTTTTATCCTTAATAATTTGCACAATGCCTGCAACATAATAAGTGCTTAATAAATTCTTGTTGACTAAGTCCTTTCTGATTAGTCAAGTCTTCTTCCCTTCCCTTGAATTCTTGTATCATATATCTTTTTTTTATCAGTTACTTGGCATATGCTCTCTTTTTCGGTTCCTTTTTTTATGTGTAAATTGTAAATGTACTCTTTCCCTAGACTAGATTTCAAGTCCTCTTTATGCATTGATAATTCCACAGTAGCTTGTACATAGGTGTTTTCTGATGCATGCAAGTATTCTTATGACTAATAAGACTTTTTAAAAAATTCTTTTTTTATTTTTTTGCAAGGTGAGGTTAACACTCTTGCCTGGGATCACACAGCTAGTGTCTGTGGCTCAGTTTGAACTTGGGTCTTCCTGATTCTAGGGCTGGGGCTTTATCCACTGTGGCATCTAGCTGCTCCTAATCAGACTTCTTGAAAGTAATATGTAAATCTAAATCAGCTTTGCAAATATGTTTTTAAAAAAATTCTTGAAGCCCCTAAAATCTTTTATGGATCTGTAATCCTTTCACTGCCCATCTAGTATCTTAAATACTAATTATTTGTCTCTCATTTTACCAGAGAAAATTTTAGTGGTTTTAGAAATTTAGGTTAACCTTTTTCTAAACTCTTTAGAAATAAATAAGGATTAGGGTTGTTTTTTAATACATCTTTTTATTTTTATTTTTTTGCATATATTTATTTTTTTAAAGCTTTTTATTTGCATAACATATGTATGGGTAGTTCTTCAAAACTGACCCTTACAAAGCCCTCCACTACAGATTTTCCCCCTTAGTCCCCACCTTCCCCTAGATGGCAGGAAGTCCACTACATGTTAATTATATTAAAATACTTGACAAGTCGAATATATGTATACATATTTCCATACTTATCTTGCTGTGCAAGAACAATCATGTCCATAAACAAAAAATATCTGAAAAAGGAAACCCAATGCAAGCAAACATTGATAGAGAGCATGAAAATGCTATGTTGTAGTCCATATGTCATATCCCTCTCTCTGGGGTGTTTATGGCTTTCTTTACTGAACAGTTGGAACTGGTTTGAAACATCTCATTGTTGAAGAGAGCCGGAATGTCCATCAGAATTGATCATCATATAGTATTGTTGTTGCCATATATAATGATCTCCTGGTTCTGCTCACTTCATGCAGCATCAGTTCATGCAAGTCTCTCCAGGCCTCTCTGAAATCATCCTGCTGGTCGTTTCTTATAGAACAATAATATTCCATGATATTCATATACCATAATTTATTCAGCCATTCTCCAACCGATGGGCATCCATTCAGTTTCCAGTTTCTAGCCACTACAAAAAGGGCTGCCACAAACATTCTTGCACATGTGGGGCCCTTTCCTTCCTTTAAGATCTCTTTGGAATATAAGCCCAATAGAAACACTGCTGGGTCAAAAGGTATGCACAGTTTGATAGCTTTTTGAGCATAGTTCCAAATTGCTCTCCAGAATGGTTGGATCTGTTCACAGTTCCACCAACAATGCATCAGTGTCCCAGTTTTCCCACATCCCCTCTAACATTCATCATTATCTTTTCCTGACACTTTAGCCAATCTGACAGGTGTGTAGTGGTACCTCAGAGTTGTCTTATTTTGCATTTCTCTGATCAATAGTGATTTGGAGCACCTTTTCATATGACTAGAAATGGTTTTAATTTTATCATCTGAAAATTGTCTGTTCATATCCTTTTACCATTTATTGATTGGAGGGTGGCTTGAATTCTTATAAATATGAGACAATTCTCTATATATTTTAGAGATGAGGCCTTTATCAGAACCCTTAAATGTAAAGATGATTTCCCAATTTGTTGCTTCCCTCCTAATCTTGTCTGCATTAGTTTTGTTTGTACAAAAACTTTTTAACTTAATATAGTCAAAATTATCTATCTTGTGTTCAGTTAAGAGTTCCAAATCTAATTTGGACATAAATTTATTCCATCTCCACAGGTCTGAGAGGTAAACTATCCTATGTTCCTCTAATTTGCTTATAATATCACTCTTTATATCTAGATCATGAACCCATTTAGATCTTATCTTGGTATATGGTGTTAGGTGTGAGTCAAGCCCTAATTTTTTCCATATTAGTTTCCAATTTTCCCAGCAGTTTTTGCCAAATAGTGAGTACTTATCCCAAAAGTTGGGGTCTTTTTGCTACACTAAATTGCTATAGTTATTGCCTAGTTTGTCCTGAAATCCTATCCTATGCCACTGAGCAACTACTCTATTTCTCAGCCAGTACCAAATGGTTTTGATGACTGCTGCTTTATAATATAGTTTTAGATCTGGTACAGCTAGGCCACCTTCATCAGCCGTTTTTTTCATTAATTCCCTTGAAATTCTTGACCTTTTATTCTTTAATACATCTTTTTTTTATATATAATGTTTTTGTTAGTATTGTGTTTTATTTTTCTAATCATTTCTGGAAAATACCGCTTTCTACTTTTCCCAATAGTACTCTTCTTTATAACACAGAAAAAGTTGAACAAAAACAATACACACAAGTGACCATACCTGACAATTTCTACAGCATTCTACTTGAAAAAAGGAAGTATTCAACATATCTTCATTAGGTCTTTATTCTGTTCATATATTTTTGTTTAATACCAGGGAAGATGCAAAATTATAGTTAAAAACTAGTATTCTCTGTAGACTTATGGATCAGACAGTAAATGATAACTGCAGTAGAAAAGAAAGGTTATAATTGTCTGAGCAGGAATTAGGGAATTTTGCTAGTCAAGTTTTAGAAATGAGAAAAGATATTGGTCCAGGCTGAGTTGATCCAACAAAGAAAGAAATTTTGACTTGTTTATTGGGAATTAATATTTAAATAAAGGGCAAGTCTCTGTTAATTATCTGTAAAGAATTCATTTTTTTTCTTTCCCTCCATTCTAAGGTCACATAGTGAAGAGTAAATACAACATTAATTAACATGTGGTTTTGAAAAATAATGGTTGGAGATTATATAGAAACTAATAATGATAATTGACATTTGTACAGCTCCTTTATGGAAGAGGTAGTGTATAAGAAAATTAGGGTATGAAGAGGTAAAATAATTTGCCTAGAGCTAGAATTTGGATTCAGATTTTCTAACTCTTTTTTTAAGCCATGTGCTTTAATTCCTTGCCCAATTCTAGAAAAAAATTCTGAGAGAATATAGAATATTCTCCATAATGGTTTTTTCCCTTAATTTGTTTCTTATCTTCAATTCTAAGTTGTTCTATCATTATATTAAGTTTTCCTATGATTTTTATTTCCATGTTAAATTGTATGTTCTGTGAATACAAAGACCTTAATTATTCTTGTAACTTACTGGGGCTCATCAGATTACTTTAGCGCACATAGCAAGTACTTCAGCGGTGTTAAGTGAATAAATTATGAATTAGAAATCTTCCATTGTGGGTAAAAGGAAAAGGAAAAAAATGAAATTTAAGAAAAATTTCCCTCCAAAGTAAATGTTAACATGGTGATTTTTATTTGTAATGATGGTTAAACCCGTAATATTAGGGATGCATGTCTGAAAAACTTAAGTGATTAGATCAGCTAGAAACATATCACATACTGACATAATAAATTGTCCCAGAAGCAGTAGAAAACTAGGAATTAGAATGTGTATTTAAGGATTGCTGCTTGACTTTGGTTACATTGGTTGTGGTTTGATTTTTATAGAAGGATGCCCTGCAATGGTCTAGAAATCCATCTATGCCTGAGGGAGAAGAGCTGGAGGATACAGCAGATGTAGAAAGCTGTGGATCCAATGAAGCCAGCACTGTGAGTGGTGATAATGATGGTAAGTAACTTCAGCAAAATTATTATAAAGCTATAAAGAGCCTCTTTAGGGGCTGAAGTTCTACTTTTTCTTCTCCAGTATCTCTTGATGAAACCTCTTCCAATGCCTCCTGTTCTACAGAGTCTCAAGGTAGAATTATCTCTACTTCCAGGGAGACATACAGAGCTGCTTCACAGGTAGGAATGATTGGAGAATGGGGAGAAAATATACAGTTGCAAGTTAAAGTTCCTAAGTATAGATTCAGGATTTTTGTATGCCTTATTGAATAAACAAAATAAAATTTTGTCTACTGATCTGTAAGTTCTATGTTAAAAGGCAGGTTGGTATAGTGAAAAGATCACTGGACTTAGAAAATCTGGGTTTAGATTCTAATATTGACTTGGGCTGTCTGGCCTGGGGCAAGGCACTTAAATTTCTTCAAGTTTTGGTTTCCTTATCTTTCAAAAAGAGATACTATTTAGATCACCTATGTCAGAAGTTAATGGGAAGATCAAGGGAGAGTCTATATGGATACCAACCAAGAAATTCTATATAAGTGTATGTCATTATTATGGGAGTATATAGAGTAATGTAGCTAACAGACCAGAAAACAGATATTTATATTCTTTCCTGGGTAGATAGTATCTGGTTCTAATAAATAATGATAATCAGATTATTTTGATTGAAAAATCCCTGAGTATCTGTGGAAGTAAAAAGGACAATACTTTAGGTTGTGTCATAGTAATTTTTTATTTCTCTTGGAACATAGACAAGCAAACCGAAGAAAAAGACTGGGGTGATGCTACCTCGAGTTGTCCTGACCCCTCTGAAAGTAAATGGTGCACACATGGAATCTGCATCAGGTATGTATGTGTTTCTTGCTTGGACAAAAGTCTTTCTAAACATCATCTATAATGTGGTGGGGGAAATGCCGGATTTGTAAGCATTATAACCTAGTGATATTGGAGAAGTCACTTAATTATTGTGTGTTTCAGATTCCTTGTATGTAACATGTAGGGATGGGTCTAGATGGCCTCCATTTGCCTCTGATCCAATAATCTGTGGTCTGTTCCTATCTTTGTTAAGCTTTAGAAACTTGAATCCATGCCATGTAAAAAATCATTTGAAGGACCTGGCAGTCTTTAGACTGAAGAAAAGGCTTATTAATGGCATTGACTGCTGTCTTCTGATAATTGGACTATAGTTAGAAATTCAATGTATTAGACATCCCCTGAGGGTAGGTTTAGGACTGTAGTTTAGAGAGATTTAGAGATTTCTAATCTGTATAAGGAAAAAAATTTTACTGATTAGAACTGTTTCAGAATATCATGGGTTACTTTGGTGGCATTGAAGCAGAGAATGGATATCTACTTGATGTGTTTACTCATTTTTAGTATCTCTTCAGAAGCAATAGCACAGTAGTAGTCATCCTTTTCATTCTTTTCCAAGAAGTATTCAACAAGTAAAATTGTAGAGCATTTTAGCTTCCTTAATACATTTTGACCAGTGATCTGATTTGCTCTTAGGATTTTCTGGACGACATGCTGATGGAGAGAGCAGCAGCACATCTAGCAGCAGTAGTAGCTCCCTGGCCCTGTGCAGCACTGCCATTCGAAATCGGGTGGAAATTACCCGTGACCCTCCCCAGATCTTGAGAGGTATCAGGAAACCAGCAACAGGTAAGTTGTAAGAAATTTAATGTTAACTATTTATTTAATGTGTAACTGTACTTGAGAGCTTACAAGTCTTAATTTTTTACACCTGTAGGCCATGCATCTTTCTACAGTGTTATAGTCATAATGTCAGTGCCGGATAAAACCTTTGAGTTTATATTTTATAACATTCTCATTTTTTGTAGAAGAAACTGAGGCCCAAAGGTTAAATATTAATTTTGTTTTTCCAAAACTGAAATTAGAATATGGATCTTCTAACTCCTCCTCATCCAATGATCTTCCTACTATATTCTGCCTTCAGTGAAGAATTCCAATGTTGATTTTTTTTTTTTTTTTGGTCAGTAACCACTTTCTTTACATTCTTATTCTTTGTTGAGTTTCCTTTTTTCTCAAGCTTATCAACCATTCCACTCAACCTAGTTAATAGAATAACATAAAGGAAATGTGTTATAAATGTGGGGTATATGATATTACTGTTTTGCATAATGTGTTTTATCAACAAGGCTATTGGATAGTAAATTTGACTCTTTAATATTAGGATAAAAATATCTTACATTTTGAAATGGAAATCCAGTTGTCCCCTTGTTACATTCTCTCCATCACTCAAAGCAAGTCCAGATACTAAAACAAAGTGCTGCTTTGCTGGTGAATTGAGCTAGCATCAGGTTAATTGAACCTGGTGTTCATTCCTGGATTTTCCATTTGCTAGCTATGATAAAATTATTCCTTTTTAAAAAAAAATTTAACCATAACTTTCTCATCTATAAAATGGGAATGATAATACTTGTACCACCCATTACATTGGGATATAAAAGGATCTCTTTTTTTGCTCTCTCTCTTTCACTCTCTCTCTCCTTTTCTCCTTCTCTACCTTCCTCCTTTTCTTTCTTTCTTTTCTCTTTCCTCTTTTTTCTTTTTTTTCCTCTTCTTTTCTCTCTCCTCCCCTCTCTTCTTTTAAAAGGAAAGAGAGAGAGAGAGAGCGCTTTTTAAGAGTTATATTACTCTTAGAGTCAGTCAACAAATATTTATTAAGCACTTGCTAGGTTTCAGATATTGTGCACAAAATTTAAAAGGTTCTTGCCCTTAAGGAGTTTATATTCAGTTGGGTTCATTATGAAGAAGCTGTCTCAGGGCTGCAAAATGGCACAGTGGATAAGAACACTAGCTTGGAGTCAGGCAGGCCTGAGTTAAAATTCGCCCTCAGACACTTAATACTTCCTAGCTATGTGACCCTAAGTAAGTCACTTAATCCCATTTACCTCAAAAAAAAAAAAAAAGAAGAAGAAGCTGTCTCTTAACTTCAACCTTTCTTTGGCAGTAATGGAATCACAGTGGTTGGAGGATTGGAGAAGGAACCCTACTTAACAGGAGGGTTTGCCTGTATGTGCCCCAAATCCCTTATTTTGTGATCTGTGAGCTATGAAACACTTTTTCCCTACCTCCATAGCTTTACATTTTTCCTGTTGAATTGTTCCTTAATTACCTAAATTGCCTCACACAAATCTATCGCCATGGACTTTATTTCCCCCACATTTATAAACTTGGGGGGGTTCAATTAAATTTTCTCTGAGGTTTCTTCTGTTTCTAACTCTGTACTTTGACACATGCATAGGTAAATCTTTGTCTAATTCCAACCTAAAAACAAAAACAAAAAAACCCCACACCTTTCATTTCTTCTAATAGAAATTGTATTCTGAATTCCACTTGTGCTACTTGACTACTCTGGGTTTGTTTTCTCATCTGTAAAATGAGGAAAGATGAGATATTCTGGGATTCTTTATAGCTGTGATCCTCCTGCAAGGCTTACTCATAAATTTCTCTTTCCCTAAATGTGGTTCAATCTAATGACTGGCCAGACTTAGTTACTGTCCTGTGGAATGGAGTCCTCCTTTGGTAGTGTTGGCCCTCAACACAATCTAGAGCTTATGCATGGTTTTGTTTTTGTATTAATAGAGAACAAACTCAAGTGTCCTGCCCAGAAACAACCTGGAAAAGCATCCTGAAGCAGAAGATGATTTATAATATAAATAAATTCTCTGGGCAGCTTACTCATCACTAAACATAAATTCTCTATTTTTTCCTTGAAATAAGATTTTTCTTTGAGAAAGTGAAACATACATTATACCTTGTTTTCTTTCTTGTTTCAAACATTGCAGGGCAAATGAAGCGCAACAGAGGGGAGGAGATAGATTTTGAGACACCGGGTTCTATCCTTGTCAACACAAACCTTCGTGCCCTGATAAATTCTCGAACCTTCAATGCCCTTCCTTCACATTTCCAGCAACAACTCCTCTTCCTCCTGCCTGAGGTGGACAGACAGGTAGAGATGAATGACACCCCTCCTCCCCCTTTGCCTCTCTGTCTGAGGCTTTCTTCTTCTCTCTCATAAATATCTTTTTCTGCATTGTTCCCTCTAGGTTGGGACAGATGGCCTAATGCGACTCAGCAGCAGTGCTCTGAATAATGAGTTTTTCACCCATGCGGCTCAGAGTTGGCGGGAACGCTTGGCTGATGGTGGGTAGATACCACCATCTTAAGTAGCTTGGATCATGGATAGTGTAATATTCTTTTAATTTGAAGCCCAGATTTAGTTTTTCTTCATTTCTTTCAATATTTTCCAGTAGTCTTTACTCATAATACAAATGGATTAGTGGGTGTTGATATGTTGCAAAGGATATAAAATTATACTTGTTTTAAAATTCTCTTGCTTTATCAGGAATGTCAGTATGTAACTTATGTGTATGTTTCTTATTCCTAATCATCTTATTCCAGTCATTGTTAAATAATAGAACTAAGTTATACAAAAGACGTAGTGTTATGTGGAAAATAAGGCCTATTAATTATGGCCCCCTATACCCTAGTATAATCTGGTTTCTTAAATTATTAAACACTTTGACTCTGTATGATCATTAGGTCCTTTTCATTTATTGTTGTGGAGGAGGAGAAAAAATTCTTGCTTTCATTTGACAAAATATACTACTTGCTATTGAATGGCTGATTTCTCTGGGGAGGAGTGAGTTTCTCATGAAGCTGGACCTCCTCTCTAGAGGAGACTAGAAGAACATGAAGACTACAGAGGCGATAAAGAACAGGTCTCTCCCCTCTCTCCCCCCTCCTCCCCCCCCACTTGTCTGAGGGTATAGGCTTTGCCGGCTCAAAGCATTTGGGTACCAAGAGAACAGCCAAGTAATGATGATGATCGCCCATTCATTAGGAGAGTTTTGTCCCTCTACAGGTGAATTCACTCATGAGATGCAAGTCAGAATACGACAGGAAATGGAGAAAGAAAAGAAGGTAGAACAATGGAAAGAAAAATTCTTTGAAGATTACTATGGACAAAAGTAAGCTCTTGGAGTTATTTACTTACAATTTTTGACTCACAGGAGAGCAAATTGGATCTTAAAATGGCATGCCTACACAAGTGTGCACATGCCCTTGCATATCTACACACATATCCACAAGTAATTTGAAGTACTTGAGTAGGCCAGACTAATAAATATCACAAATTCAGTCTTAAGAAAGCTTATAGTATATAGGAACTACCTAGATTTGGGAGACATAAAGTATTCCATGTTGTTTCTCTGTAGTAGATAATATACACATCCCCCTTTTTACTTTGACAGCTTTTACTACTTTAGCACTTGAGATTTGCACCCTTCTGAGCTAGTAAAGATTTTTCAAAATGTGATCCATTTCAAAGATAGTTTGATTTATCTATGCTCAGGAAAGTCATAAACTAGAAAAGACCTTTTGGGCCTATAATGTCCTTTACATGATTTTCATTTGTAGGTTGGGTTTGACTAGAGAAGAGTCACTGCAGCAGAATTCTAGCCAAGAGGAAGCTGAACTCAAGGGTGGCATGTGCGTTCCAGGGGAAGCAATGCGACCGCAACGTAGTCCCGCTACACGTCAGCGGGATGGCCACTTCAAGAAACGTTCTAGGCCAGACCTTCGCTGCAGAGCCAGAAGAAGTCTGTATAAGAAACACGAACCTGAACAAACAGAAACCACTAAAGAGACAACATCTGTGGTAGCAGATTCCTCCCTTTATAAAGAAGAAAAGGCTGAAACAGATTTGACAGAAGGAAGCAGTTCGTGTCTGCCTGGTGTGTCTTCTGTTGAATTAAAACCAGATGCCCCAGAAACACCAATTGTGACCATGACTGCCAGGATCCAAAACAGTTCAGAGGTCCTGGCCTTAGCCTCCACTTCTCTCAGCAGAATTCCTAGCTTGCCCCAGGAGAATACTGACCAGGAGGCAAAGGACCAGAAACGGAAGTCCTTCGAGCAGGCAGCTGCTTCCTCCTTTCCCGAAAAGAAGCCCCGGCTTGAAGATCGTCAGTCCTTTCGTAACACAATTGAAAGTGTTCACCCCGAAAAGCCGCAGCCTACTAAAGAGGAGCCCAAAGTCCCGCCCATCCGGGTAAAGAGCTGTTTAGTAACTGCTTAACTTCTGCGGGTTCTCAATCAAGTTGACTTTGATGGATGTGAGATTTGTAGGGCATCATTTATAAGAAATTAAGGGCTTGGGTACTATGTATTGGGTAGATTGAAGTTTTGGGACCAAGAGTTTCTTTAGACTGGATGTTAATCTTCCACAGTATAACTAAAATCTTGTTTTCTGCATTTTCTTGCCATATCTCTTGTTATTCATGCAAAAGTCCTTATAT